>OX421974.1:51203569-51363990 GCA_949128135.1 Parasteatoda lunata | reverse complement strand
ACTAATGATTTTGAACATTTTGAAGGACATATAAAGTTTTTTATTATTTTTTTTTCTATAATTTCTTTATTCTAAGGTTTGATAATTTTCTCAAAAATAAAAAATCTTGATTTTTCTTCATTGCTTATAGCTACGGATAATAAATAAATGACGGAAAATTGTGTTATATAAACATACGCAAAGATCAAAATATTGTCTAAGAAGCCTAGAATTTTAATTTTTCTTGAGCGGAATATTTAAAAAAAAGTTATTCACAAATTTTAATTACTTGATAAGTATTTATTGATAAAATAAATTTGAAGTAAAAAAAAGAAAAATTACATAATTTACACGAAACAAGTATGATAAAATAAAAATTATAAACTTGTATGAAGAAACCTTTTTCCTTATATTTTCTTGTAGATAAATTATAAATGCATTAAAACTATTTCAGGTGGTCGACGATGAGAATCCTGAATACATGAAACTAGAATCTATACTGCAGCCCTTAACAGATATATTAATGAAAGATATGTAAGTAGAGAATTTTATATATATATATACACTGAGTGGCCAAATTATTATGACCACCTCGGAGTTTTATGCAAATGAGTTATTGCGTCACAGCGCTGCCGCTAGAGGGCAAGATAACTGTAACACGGGAATGCTGGACAAGTGAGTCATCAGTTATACTGTGTTGCTTGCTCAGATATGGGAAAAAAAGTGATTTAACTGAATTTCAACGTTGAATGATTGTGGGTGCGAGATGTGTCGGAACGAGTATCAGCAAAACAGCTGCACTTGTGAAGTGTTCTAGAGCAGCAGTTGTTAATGTGTACAAAGAATGGACAATCCAGCAAAAAACCGGGTCTGAACGTCAGACTTGTGGTCTTCACAGGGTACTGCATGCTCGATCAGAGAGAAGGCTGGCCAGGGTTGTCCAGCGCAACGGGAGAGCAACAGTGCGACAAATTGCAAGTGATCTTAATCAAGGAGCAACTGTGAACGTCTCTGAACGGACTGTTCGACGCACATTGCGCCGTATAGGGTATAGGCCAACAGCGAGCTCTGAGGTGGTCATAATAATTTGGCCACTCTGTATATATATATATATATATATATATATATATATATATATATATATATATATACAGAGAGAGAGATAGAGCGTGTATTTTTAACATCAAACATATTGCAATATAATAAAATTTATTGCAATAAGGAATATCATTTAATGTATCATTTAAAAAATTTAAATATATGTTTTTAAGTTATTAAAAATGGAAACCTTGAACTTCAAACCTTGGACTTCGTATAAATAGATGTGAGAGGGTATTAAATCAATTGAGCCTTATACATTATACTTTGCTTAAGATTTTCTGCTTATTAAAATATAAAGAAATGGTTGTCTTAAAAATGACTGATGACTTAAAAAAATCTAATACGAAAATTGGGAGGATGAAGAAAATGCTCTATTTGCTGAGTTCTACGCATGAAACCAGAAAATTATTTCTCCAAACATTAAACACATTATCAAATATTAATGAAGAGAATTTGTTGTACATCCAAAAATATTTATAACACATTGTTTTAGTACATGCCAGACTATTTGAATCAAACTATTTGTTTATTATAATGCAACTATTTGTACTTTATAAAATAGATGTTGTAAAGTACAAAATTATATGAAACTTTTTAATCAAAATAAACATGAGTGATTTACAATCGTTTTCTATGTTTCTAAAAATATAAATGCATTATAAAATACAGCATATTAAATTGCATTTTAAAATGTGCCAGGTGGAAATCAGCCTCAAAGGAAAATTTATTAAGAGCTTTTCGCCAGATAGATAAACACAAATCAGGAGTTTTGAATGCAGATGGTTTACAGCATATTTTTGTTCAGAACTGTAAGTATCCTTTTTGTTAAAAAAATTTACTTTCAAATCCTAATCAAGTCATTAACAATTTTCTTCAACGAAACCAATGCAATCACTGATTTATTCAAATAAACAAAAGGAATTTGGAATGTTATAAATTGCAGAAACTATGAAAGCAATAAAAAATTACCAACAAAAAAATATATTTTAAAAGTTAGTAGATGTGTGCAGAATTGGAAATAATTTTAAGTGATACTCAAATGAAGGATTTTCTTACCATAATCTTACAATTTCCATTAAATACCAAATAGATCAGAGATATATTTTCGTTATTTTTCTACCTAAATTTTATATTTGATTTTTCCTAAAATTTCATTATATATTGACTGCTTTTTTTACCTAACATTTCAATTTGACCTGCTGATCAAATGGAGTTGAGTGACACAAAAGAACATCTAAAATTCTATACAATTATATAAAAACACAGTTTTATAAACAATTGTGCAAATTTTTGACATATTTCATATCAGTAGCATCTCTAGTTTAAAAGTATAAAATTTTTCTCTCTTATATTATATTACTTATTTTATAGTAATTCTTAAACGCATCCCTAGTTTTGAATCAGGTATAGTAGGTTTACCCAAAACAACAACGAAAATTGAAATTATTAATTACATTATCTAAAAACTACATTTTTTTAAAAATGTGTTATATATTATTTATAATTATTAGTTTCTAATTTCTGTTCGTTTAATTTTAAAAAAGAAAAATTAGAATTGGATAAACATCGTTAGTGTCGTGGTGCCTGTTGTTGTGTTGTTACACATCCCCCTGGCGAAGGAAAGCCTATACCAGGTCCAGAAGGCCCCGTCGCGTCAGTTCCCCATATGTAGAAAGTCCCGATCAACCAGCAGCTGCTTATAAGTAGCGCCAAGGCAAAAAAGAAGGTGATCAGGACTAGCAGGTTGTGCGCAGGAACAAGGTTGGAAAGTCTTATCCCCGTTTTTAAACCTTAAACACTTGAGATGGCCACTACCAAATCTGACCATGGCCGATCGGAAGGGCCGAGGGCTGCAGCATGTTTAGGATAGGCCAGGGCGGTTGCCAGCATACCACTGATGGGATGGAGTACGGCGCTATTCTAGAAGCAAACGATGTTTTCCCAGGGAGTGGATCTCAGTGGGAGTAACAAGGTTGTCGTAGTGCCTCAAACTGTCATATCAATTATTGGCCATGGAGCATTCCTTTTTCGTTCAAATAGCATAGATATATTATACGATACTCAAATTATGGTTCAAGAGGAGATTGAGAAAGTAGCCCTGCACGTTATAGAGCAATGAGGTGTTTTTTCTTTCTATTTTACATAACTCACGTCAGAGGTGGAAATAATTTTAATAGTTTTACTTCCTGCTATGTTGAAATGTTCTGAACTTATACTTACTATGGTTTGTGCGATTTAATGACTCTCGGACAGATTATAAATTATTACTAAAATTCAATACATAAAGAACTTTGACAATATCGCCAGCTTTTCTTGAAAATGGTAAAAAAATTTGGCTAATAAATTTGGTTAAAACTAATTAAAGGCGTAGAATTGGAGGAGCAGCTGAAGTATTAAAATATTTAAATACAGTTCTGATGTGTATATTTATTGGTTACTTTTAAAACTTATAAGCTGTTCAAGAAAATTTTGAAATGTGACTAAATTAATGACCTAAAGCAGTTAGTAAGAATTAAAAGGGTTACATGGAAGTGCTTGGTGCTAAATATTTTCCCCAAATAGTAAACAGTGAGTTCTTACAGTGAGTCATAGATCTTGAGTTTTTGAGTAGGCATATTGATGATATTTTTAATATTAATATCTTTTATTTTGCGCGGAATATAATATAAATAAATATTGTATAAATTATTTATTTTGTATTGTTTTACCTCCATTTAATACACAATAAGAATTACCTTAATTTTCAGGTGATGAGTCGGATTCTGAAGATCTTATAAAATTTCTGGAATTCGCGACTGACCCAAACTCGTATACTGTTAATTACAAGTTATTAATCCAAGATTTAATTGCTCCCCAATCCATTGATGTGTCCGAAAGCAGGAGGAGTATTCGGGAAAAATTGGTGGATGACAGATATCGACTTGGCTAAGTGGCACAAGTTAAACCAACCTTACCATACAAATTTAAAAACATGATTGCCATATGTTACTTAAATGTAATCTAATTCAATGTAAACCAGTCTGTAAACATGATTTTACAATAATATATGAAAAATTCCAAATAAAATGACGGTAAAAACTACGGGCATTTTTACCTTAAATTTATACGGAATTTTTTTAGAGTGCACAGAAATGAAAATGCAAGTCGTTTATTATACTTATAAGAATAATAAAAAAGGTGTATTAATATTTTATAATATAATAATCCGGTGTTTAGTTTAAAATTAAATGTGTATACGAGGATTAGAAAAGAATTTAATGACGTATTTTATAGCACACTTTAACACATTCCGGATCAAATTACGTCGAAACAGTACTGGAACTCAGGATGCAAGTCTTTTTTACCGTGGAATCCAGTTTTACGGAGTTTGAAAGTTTTGCGGAGTAGAAAAAATAAAACACGTCGAGATTTTCATTCTAATATTTACTGTGAAATCACTAAATCATTGTATTGAATCAATATTACATAAAAAACTACAATGTAAAATTTTGCGATAAAAATGGATTTTGCGGTAAATAAATTTTACAGATGACGCATGTTTATTTTATCGCAATTTGTAATCTGGAATCTGAAATGAAATAATGTAAACAGAGAACTTGTTCGACTTTGAGTACAAGTAAGTATTTTTTTCAATTTACTAATAGTATACAAAACATCTTGTATAATTGTGATAATACTGCTAAAAAGTTTTTGGAAGAATTAAATTCCAGTTTTATTAAAAACTTAAAAAATTATAATCACTTTCTAACTTTCGTTAAACTGTTCGATAAGATGTACAAGCACAGATTTTGTTGCAAATTTCACTTAGACAAAATCTGTAGTTTGAATATTCATTTAAGAGCTGATATTTCTTTTCTCGATGAAGTTTTCTTAATAGATATCTACTAAACTTTAAATTTCACTGGAGGGTATCAAATTAAAAATCCTTTATGTTTTGTTTCTTTTTTACCGTTAGAATTTTCCTTCTAAAATTACAGTAAAATAACCGGAGTAGTCTACCCATCAGATTTACCATAAAGGTGAGGAACATTAGAATTTTCCTTCTAAAATTACGGTACAATGACCGGAGTAGTCTACCCACCCGATTTACCCTAAAGTTGAGGAACATTTCTTTGCCTTAACGGTTTTGAAACCACTTACAACTGGTGTGGTTAAGAAACCATAAATACAATTAATGTAGTTGAAAGAAAATGAAATTGAAGTTGAAGAGACTTTTGAAGCTGCGCGCACCATTTATGCTACTGTGGGTCTAGTTGTCGCGGATAGAATTCTGGTTGTTAAACCGTATTAGATAAAAACAATCAATATACGTTTTTTTCTCACATTTAAGAGTTTGAATATAAATTTCTTTTATAGTTATGAGACTGTTTTGGTTAAATATGATAAAAAACGGATTAAATAAATTGCTATTTATCTATTTTTACCGATACATTTCTAAAAGTACAGCTTGCTGTAAGATGTTGCGCCTTTTTTTCTTCCGTTTAGTTCATTATTTTTCAAGAGTTACCGTCTGTTAACTAAATTACTCTTTACGTCAAAAATGTGAAACACAATGATATCTTTTCTGTTTCCTTTGTAAATGGTTTCTCACTGATTTAAATAATTTTAAAGTGTTTCAAGACTTTTCAAGAGTTACCGTCTGTTAACTAAATTATTCTTTACGTCAAAAATGTGAAACACAATGAAATCTTTTCTGTTTCCTTTGTAAATGGTTTCTCACTGACTTAAATAATTTTAAAGTCTTTCAAGACTTTTCAAGAGTTACCGTCTGTTAACTAAATTACTCTTTACGTCAAAAATGTGAAACACAATGAAATCTTTTCTGTTTCCTTTGTAAATGGTTTCTCACTGATTTAAATAATTTTAAAGTGTTTCAAGACTTTTCAAGAGTTACCGTCTGTTAACTAAATTACTCTTTACGTCAAAAATGTGAAACACAATGAAATCTTTTCTGTTTCCTTTGTAAATGGTTTCTCACTGATTTAAATAATTTTAAAGTCTTTCCTGATGTATAACCGGGAGGTAGAGGAGTTAGTGCGTTTTAATTTGTAGCTGATTCTCGTATTTAAAATCGCAACGATGAAACTGTGATTTAAACGCATGCTTTTTATGTGACTTTCATGCTTTATTCTTAAATTTGTACTATAAATTTATTGCAGAGAAGAATATGTACTTTTTAGTGTGCTGGTACTTTTTACCATATGTTTTTAATTAATTTATTTATTTATACTTTATTTTATTTTTACAGAGCAGTTTTAAAAAATAAAACTGTTGAGTCATTAACAGTGGTATGATTTAATCTTTGATGTGTGTGAATTTTATTTTGTTTATCGCTAATATTTTAGATGCATTTAGGAAAAGAAACTAGAAAAATATATGTTTTTATTATTTATTAAGAAACTTGCAAAATCATCAGTTTAACAAATATACATACGGCATTATATTATCACCCATTTTGAAACTGTATTCTTGCAATCCTATAAGTAAATTCACAAAAAATTAACATAAAATTAACAATGAATAAGAGACATGCTTATTCATTGTCCATACCATAGTTGGAAGTTAAGTTTTCTCAGTACTGTCACAATCATAGTAATTTTGAAAATTTTCCTATTTTTAACGGGAGTAGAGATATTAACAAATTTGATAATAGCTATTGAGTATATAGTTAACAAGCTATTAAAATTTTAAAATGAAATTTTGTTCTTTTTCGCCATAGATATGTGTCGATCGATCGACATTCGATCGACTCATTTCTATTTCAATCACTTTTCGATCCTTTATTTCAGAATGAACATTTTCTGTCCAGTTTATTTTTTTTTCTAATTAAAAATACACAGCTTGATGTATAATAGTGTTATTTATTTTTGAAAATAAAAAGATGAAAAATAAAATTTCTCACGCTTATGTCTTAATCAAAATGCAGGTTATTAAGTACATAATTTGAAGGGATTTTGAACTAATTTTTAATTTACTAGAGTCAGTTACATACGATCATTAAAAAAAAAAAAAGAAAACACGGCATAAGAAATAGCTGTGATTAGCTCTTAGCTTTACTGTTAAACTTGTATAATTGCTGTCTCTTATTGACATAAATATCTATGTTGATAATATTAGGCAAGTTTTCTTATAAATATATTACTGATACAGAAACATCTAACTTTGATGCTAAAATAAAACAATAAGAAAGTACACAAAATGACGAAGGTTATACTCATTATAGAAATGGGACATTTGGTTTTGTCGTAAAATTAAACGAGTTTAATTTATTAGTCTTCATTGATAACAACTATTTAATAGTTTTGCGACAAATCACAAAGTAGACACTCGATTTTATTGGCGTATATTTTTTAATTAAAGAAAATGATAAAGAATAGGATAAGTCTGTGATATCCTCGTATTTTGGAAATCGCTGACACAAAGTAAATACCAATTTATAAATAACACTAATATCTATAATAAAGAAATAAGAACAAAATATTGTTTAGTAATGCTTTAAAATTTCAGTAAAGGTAAGTTCATTTAGTTTCCTTAACACAGATTTTGTATTTATTAAACAATTTTAGAGTGATTTACTTTAAAAATAATTGAGAAAAAGAAAACGTATTAACCAATAAATTCAAAAGGAAAAAAAATCGCATATTTACAAGTTTTAAAAAATTAGTTTACTAAAATTAGCTGCTTCCACAAAAAATACAATGCATAGTATCCATATTTTTTATTTAAATTTCATTGAAAATAATGAAAAATAATTTTAACAGAGGAAAGCTAATTTGAACAGAGATAATGTCATAATTATGCCAGAAATAAAACCGATAGTCATAACTGACGAATGGTAGACAATAACATCTTGAAATTTTTTTCACTAAATTATTATGTTTTCAATTACGTTTTAATTGTATTTCTCTCGTTTGTTCTAAAAGTTATAAACTGATTGAAATTATTTGGAAAGATCTTAAATCAATGTTGGTTGAGTCATACTAATTTCAATTTGTATATGAATATTAAATATCATAAATTATCTGGGAAAACTCTTTAATCCTGCCTTAAATGTTTTTATTTATTTAATATTTTTATTTATTTAAAAAAGTAGGACTTTAAAAGCAATGCAAAATAGCCAAAAAAACTACATTGTAAATCATTTGAATTATAATAAAACAAATTTTAAAAATTAATTAAAAATCAAACTATTTCAAGAAATCAATTTTGAAAAAATGTTAAAATACATACTAAAATGTAGAAATCTGAGCTGCGGACTATGTAAAAAAAAACATTCAGGCAGTAAAAATATATGCTTATAATTTAAAATTAGTACTATTAATGGCCCACTAACGGTATGATATTAATTAATTTTTATCTTTTGAACTAACGAACAAAATTCTAGTTTTGTCATAAAATTGTAACCTTAAATTATTTTAATGTTGCTTTCAGTGTAAAAAAAATGACATGTTGATAACAAAAGCCTCTCTTTGATTATTATTATTATTATTTTTTTTGCATTATTGAAACATATTATAGCAATGAGTATAATCATAGTATACATTGTGTTTTTACGGTGTATATTTTATATTATAATAGCTGAAATATTTTATCTAAATGAGAACAAAAGTTTTCTGATGGAAATATTAATACGCTGAAATATTTTCTGGTAAAATTACCTTGTAGTATTTAAAAAAACAACAACATAATTCTGGTATTATAACCAACAATAAAAGATATTTAACTCGGCAATTTTTTCGTTTTTATGGTATTTTACAGAATATTCGGTTTTTCAAAATTATAGTTCGGAATAGTACGCATTTAGTAAATAAAAATGAAACTTAGAAGTAAATATAACCTAATTAATGCCATTTACTTACATCATAATTAAGTCATTATATTTGAACTTCATTATCGTTTATATCGCTTCAAACCTTATAACAGTATAAAATATAAATACTCAGATTCCAAAATGAATGAAAAAAATGTGGTGAAGGATATTTTAACGCAGTTTTTATAATTGAGCAGTAGAATATGGTTCCTTTTTATTTTAAAAAACAGCGGAAAATCTGTTATGTTAAAAACAATTTTCTCCATATGTTGTTTTTCAAAAGTTTATTGGCTTCTTTTTTGAGACAATATTAAAAGCCCAAAGTGGAACTTTCTTATCTCTTCTTAACCAAGACCCTGAATTGGACTTTATTGAGCTGTAAAAGTTTAGGAAACTAATAAAGTCGAGAAGTTTTTCTTTTTTTTCTTTCTATTCATACCTTTATAGTTTTCTAGTTTCTTTAAAGCTGCGTATAAGTATTTGTGCCTTTTTTTCTTCGAGGAAAACATCACTATCAAAAAGATACTGAGTTTGTTGAAGGCGGTTTCTAAAATTTTTCTCAAAACATGCAAGTTATGCTGGATTTTAATATTTGTTATCTTTAAGCCCACTAATTAAAACACATTATGTACATTACATGTTTTATAAAATAAAAGAGTGATAATAAAAATTAAAGAAATGCTATGTAGTACGGCCCAATTATTTTCCAATATATAATGATTATATGTTCCAAATTTCGTAGGTCATGAAATAGGGCGTATATTCCTGAAAATTTACAATTGAATGGCTTTCCGAAAACAGTGATAATTCATAATCATTCCGAAGTAGTCTATTTGTAATCAATATATTCTTCTCTTTTGTCCCCCAGATATAAGCTTTAAACGTCTTCTGGGTTTCCTCTGAGTTAGAGCACAGGCCAGGATATCCTGGTTGGTAGAACGCTGGGCTTATGTTCAAGATATCGCGAGTTCGATTCCCGTCGGCTGAATAATCCCCGCGTATCGAATAGTGACTGGTGCACGCTAAATCTGTTTGGGTCACAAAGTTCACCAAGTTCTCATAACAAATAACACCTCTGAAGGTACTGAATTGGAGATTGATAATTCTCTGGTTCAAGTCAAAATTACAATATGTAGATGAATAAATGGGTCTTCCCTGTAAGACAGGCTGTGACGTGTGTGTGAATGAAGTCGTATCCTTGGCCATAGATGACGCTACTGCAAAACAAGAAGCGCGTCCACTGCCTTAATATCGCTTGGATTCCCTAAGCAGGCTTGCTGGTATTGGCAAGTGGCATTATTAACAACTAAATTACTCCACAATACCTATGAAACATCGTATTTCTTTTATAGTAACTGTGATGGTTAATTTCAAAACTAATATACCGGAGAATTTGAAAAATGAATGCTGATCATTTTATTTCACAAACCTTTTAATTTAATCAATTCTATAATTCCTCATGGGGTAAAAGAAGATTATTAGTTAAGATATTTATCTTGAAATTATTGATGCGTGTTTCTCTTTTATTATTTTGAAAACTTGATGATTATTGATACTTCTTTAATAAAAGTTTATAATATGTAAATGAGAAGTTACGAAACAAAATGAATAAATAAAAAAATGTTTGGCAGTTTGAATCAACGTAAACTTAAGGAAACTTTGTTATAAAATAAACAAAATCAAAAAAAAGTTTGAGTATGATTTCTTATTTTCTGCTCGAGTTTCTATTGAAATGTATACTTCTTTTACAAAATATTTTGTGGAAGAAATATTTTAATGAAAAACATTTCACTGCTGTTAAAAGTGAGAAAAAATGTTAAAAATAATTAAAGAGGAACAGACGATGATAAAAATATTCGGTTAGCCGCTAATTTTTTATTCCGAACAAATTTCACATTTTTTTTCAAAATTAATTGACAGATTGCGCTGCTGTCTAAATTTTTAAAAACATGTTTACTGCTTCCTGTCTGTTTGGCCATTTAAAATTAATATTGTTGCAAGAGAGTCTTTTAATTTCGTTTTTTCAAAATTGATGTTGCTTAAAATATATATAAAAAAAACTGTATTTGTGTGTAGTTGTGGAGCTACTCCTTAAATCGTCATTTTTTTAAAAACCAAAATCGAGTGCAAACAAATTACAGTAGATTTTGTTTTAAAAATTTGCTTTTTTTTCTATCGTAAGTAAAAACAGTAAAATAAAATAATAAGATATGCGATTTTTTCATTGCAAGAATTTTATAAGCATGCACGTAAGAATTTTATGTAACAACATTAATATTATTGAAAAACTAAGCATTTCACCGATTTACCGTACATATCCGCTATAGAATGTTTTAGAAGAAACTATTTATTCTACGAAACAATGATGTAAAGAAAATCTCTTAGTTTTAGAACAAAAATATTCTACCTTATTTATGTTTGAAGACTTAAGCTGCCTTAAGAGTAATCCAGATTTTCTCTTAAATTTGTGCTATTCATGCAATATTCCTTTTGAAGAAGCCGGTAGAAACTGAACGCATTCTTAAAATTGAAGTCTATTTTCTGCCAGATAAGTAAATAATAAAGAAGATGCATAGGTTCATTAAATTGACTACGTAAAATCATTTATTCATTTTTATTTCGTGGACTATTCGTGACCATAGCATAATACTGGTAGCCTGCCATCATTAACTTTGCAAAGTATTATAGTACTTCTTTGCAGTGTTTTGAAATCGGCAATTTGTAATTCACGTTTTTGTTCGATATAGAAGTAATAAAATGCAAGAGTAATTAATTGCATAGTAGTTCGTCATGAGGCATTAATGCCATTGTTATGCTATTTTATTAGAAATAGGAATAATTAAACACTACTTAGTTAAAATTTAAAAGGTTTTTTTTTAATACAATACGGGATTTCAGTGAAATTCATACTTAAGAATTAATAAGTTTAATGTTTTAGTCTATAAAAATGATTTCCTATTTCTATGAGGTTCGTAATCATGGAATTTCCCTTATAGTCGTCATGTTTTAATTAATGAAGCAGTATAAAAATAATTAATTCACTAAGCAAGACTATGAAATCAATAACGTATTCTTTTATGAAATATAAATAATTATAGAAATTTAAAATTTAGATAATTCAGTTTTATTGAGGTAATTTTGAGTTCACGTGTTCAGAGTTTAATGAGCATTACTTTTTTCCTTTTTTTAAAAATTTATAAGTTATCTGTAGATTTATTTAATTTGTAAAATGAATTTATAGATGCTTTTATATTCGAAAAATATAGTTTAGAATGTTTAAAAATAATTGGTTTTATAAGCAAATTTTTCTTATGTTTTTAATAAAGCATATACTGTTATATTTTTTATTTTATAAATTCCAAAATTAACTTCTGATGAAGTGATATTTTTAATTTTATGGTTCAAATAGAAAACACAGCCATGTGTCAAAAAATAGAACTACTTTGTTTAAAGTAATGGCACACAGCATTTATTCATGACAAAACTACATGCATTTATTTAAGCATGAGGAAAAAATAGTCAAGAATTTCCATAAACATTTTCTGCATTTGTTCAGTATTAAATTATTTTCACCATTCAAGTCAACAAGAAAGCACCTAAAAAAGTGGAGCGAAACTAATTGTAAAAGTTAACTAATTGTTCAGTTTTTAAACAAAGAAAGATCATAACTTCGATATACGTGAAAACTCTCTGCCTAATACTAAATAAAATATATAAAAATAAAAATATAATAAAAACGTTATAAAACAATATTATTAAATAACAATATTATCACTTTAAAGTAGCGAATTAAACGTATATGAGTAACCTAAGAAAGAAAATAAATACATTTTACATTGAAATTGAAAAATAAATCAATTTACTTAAATTACAATGAAAGGAAAGAATGGAAAATTAGTTTTTATTTCAATTGAAGAAATAATTCAAAGAATGATTTAACTCTGACAAATGTAACAATGGTTGCCTGGTGAGATTTCTTCAAATGTGTGATGGGGTGGATTTAATCACAGTAATAGACTAAAATTAACTTAATTAACTAATTAATAAATTAATTTGAAAAATAAAAATTTTAATAAAATACCTAACTCATTTCACAAAATTGAAAAAAATATGAATAGAATGTTTTGAATTTTCCTGAATAAAATGATTTTTTTTTAATCTAACCATTGCAAATTTAATGTCTTCTTCCCAGAATTTTTTTAGTTTGTTAGTTTGTAAGTTTAGTTGTTTTTTTAGTTAGTTAGTCAAACGTTTAATAAATTATAAAATTTTTTTGTAAACAAAAGTGCGTAAATTCATATTTCCTTAAATTTTAGTTTGTTTAGAGTATAAGTATTGTTTTTAAATATAAATGTGTAACTAAATGTGTACCGGAATTCGACAGTGTTACTTTTTGTAAAGGCTGGGCGTATGTCTGGTGCAAACTGTTTTTTTTTTTGTTGTTGCCTTTTTTAAGGGAAAAACAAACACAATATAAAAGAACAGAATCTTTTAACGTATAAAACGTTTTATACCTTAAGCATTTTACAGATAAACGAGAATTAATTTAAAAATTAATTCATGTTTCCTCTTCTTAAAACTGAAAAATGTTTGAAAACTTTTGGGAAACATTTGTAGATGGCACCACTACATGTAGAATAAATACTACTCTGACACATTTTTATTAGTTTCAGTATGTAAAATACTTTTTAACGTTGAAAGTATCTTAAAAATCTATATTTAATAAGCTGGTGGTTGAATAAATTGTAAAATAATTCAAGCTATAATTCAAGAATTTCTAAATACTTAATTAGATTCAACTGAATGATAAGTTTTTATTAATGTTATTCATTTTAAAGAACCATTAATATTGAAATTTTCTCTTTTGATATTACGTGCAACCATTTATATATTTTGTTTCAATTAATTTTAAAATTTTTTAAACTTCTAAAAATTATTAATACACAAACACAGATGGCATAACAAATTATTTACTAAAGATGAGTATTTTGTATTTGTTGTATTAAATTTATTGTAAATGACCAACATGTGACAGTAAGCTTTTACTAGAAACCAATTAACAGATAGTTCTATTACCAATTAATAGATAGTTACCAATTAATAGATAATTAATAGATAAAGTTCCTTAAACGGTATTTGCTTTAGATTTTCTGCTTTCAAAATGCTATTAAATATTCTCAAATACAACTTTTGCACCATTGTAAGTATCAGTGTTTGCCAAGAGATAGCAGCACAAGTAAATGATATTTTATTCGTCTCTTAGTGTTAATTGCATTTTAAGTACATGGGTAAAAAAATGAAAAGCATAGATTATTATTATTTTTTAAAAATTAAATTTTGAAATGTAGAGTTAGTTAAATGTTAATATGGAAGAAAAAAAAAATTTCCTGAGTTAATTTTTCCTAATTTTTTTCTGAATTAATGTTTGTTTGATTATCTAAATTAAATAAAGCAAATTTGGTTTTAGCAGCTTTAGACCAATTGTATTCACTTTCTGATGAGATTAAATGTTAATATGTTAATGTAAACAAAGTATATATATATATATATAAACAGCACACGTGGTTTATTATCTTTTGTTTAAACTTAAAGAAAGTTTTATTACTGTTTTGGCCAAGTAAATGCTTTTTTTTTTTGCAAATGATTAGTTTTTGGGAAATTAAAAAAAATTAAGAAAAATTGTGTTCTCTGGGTAAAACAGGTTTATTTTTCTTTTTTTTTTACTAATTAAAAATATCATGTAAATTTTATTAATGAACGTTTTTTTATATTTATTTAAACTAAAATATGTGGTGTCTCTTTAAAGTTGTTCTACAATTTTAGTTGAAATAAAGTACTAAATAAAGGAAATTTCAATCGAAAAATTCTTAAAAACATTATTTTTTTCATTTCTTAACATTTTTAATATTATTAATTATTTTTCAATTATTCATTATTAACATTATAAATTATTTTGCAAATTATATCATTTATAACTCAATCTGAACCCGATATAAGACCAGTCTTTCTTTTAACCTAGCATGAGATTTTAAAGGATGTTAAGATTCTAAAAGCTCTTCGAATCATTTTCTGATTATTTCAATTTAATATTTCTCTGTAAAACTCATAATACAATTTTAGATTTCATTTCAAAATTTCTATAAAAATGAAAAATATAAATAATTTGATTTTTGATGCATTACATTTAAAAACTGATTAAAATTCTAAAAGGCAAAGGTAAATATCATGATATAATAAAAATGCTAAGGATAAATAAAAATGCGAACATTTTTATTTAAACTTATACTAACAATTTTAAAATCTCTAAGCTTATTATATTAAGTTATATCAGATATTAGAGATTTTTAATAATAGTTTAAAACAATTCATTGTATGCTTGTAAGCATTTTGGGAAAAGCAACTGAAAAAAATACCCTAAATAACATATGCGTTTTAAAAAATACGTCAAAAATGAATTCCGGCTCATTTTAAATAAATGATGCTTATAGTATGCGAAATTAAATGTTAAAAAAGGTGATTGTTGTAAGAAGTCAATAAAACTTGTTTTAAGATCAATATGCAGAAATGATGCTACTTAGGAATTGATATTAAATATTTATAATTAATATCAATTATCTTAATATTAAAAACTGCTATTAATAATTTTACAATCAGAAGCAATTTTGGACTCAATTAAATCTAAAACAAAAAAAAATATTAAATCAATGAAATTTAATTTTCAAATCAATTAAAGTAATGCATTCTAAAGGGACATCACAATAATGGTCGTAACTATCCAGCTTCTTAGAAAATAAATTACAAATATTTAATAATTCTCTGAATTTTAACCTTTTAAACAGATGTAGAGAAGAATTTATAATGTTTGATTTGAAAATTAACGCAATTTAGTTATTGCAACTCGTTCTTATTAAATTTTATTTACTGAAGCCTAATTACTAACTGAGCAAAGTGAATATTTTAATATCTTTAATTAAAATATTTAATTAAATAAACATATAAATTTTGTAACTGAATCCTATCTAAACAATATTTTCTTTTTTATCTACATTCAAGAAAAAAAGGTGACTCAATGAAAGAATGTAAACAAGGAAAGTTTTTTGTAGGTAATCTAAATATTTGGTGTGTACATCTTTGCTCTATTAGATTAATTTTAAAATATAAAATGCTAATTAACTTATTGGCATCTAAAAGTAAATTGCTAATTTTAAGTTTGCTAAAGCGGAAGATATACATTTATAAAATCTTAAGTAAACATACTTTAATTTAAATTCTTTGTATAAAATTAAAGATCTTTCACCTTTTAAAAATTTAAACTTCTAGTCTTCAAATTAAATATCCCAGAGATTATTTAATTAAACTTTTTTTAAAAATATGAAATTCTTATATTGCTAAGAAATTAATCATGTTCAAAAAATTAATTGTAATTTCCCTAACTTTTTTCTGTGATTATGATCGTACTTAATCGATTTTATTCCATCTCTAGAATTTTTCTTAAATGCACTGAAAATTATAATTCTTTAAGAGTAATATAAATCAATGTATTCTTCGATGATCCTTCAACATTAGCAGTTTATGGCATAACGTATCTAAAGATTTTATTCTTCTGCATCATATACATATATATATATATATAAGGAACATATCAGGTATCCTTAAAATTATTTTGCATTCTGATATGAAAATTATATTTTTAAATGAGCTTGTGTTTTCTAATATTTAAATTAAATATATTTTTAATAAAAATTTTTTAGTTTTGACTTAACAAAAATTGCTATTGTATAAAATTATGATAAAAAACAGCATTAAATATAAATTGATTAAATTATCATTTTTTATTTCATTTCATAATAAATTAAAACTATTTCATCATCAAGTTCGCACTCAGTATTTTGCCGAATTTGAATAAATTACGTTTATTATTAGTTTGGTTTTAAACAGCTTCTTATTGTGATAGCCTCTTCATTAAGCATCCTATCTCAGTCAGTGGGTGCACACCCTTCTCCATGGTGCTTATAGCATCAAGTTACGATCATAAAGGCCCCAACTATCCTAATTATTTCTAAAGAACATCTCTCTCAAGGACTCTCCACATTGGTGACCACGGATATTGAACTCGCAAACCTTCCGCCTCTACAGATAGCAGAATCGATCTATTTAGCTTCATTCCACAGTTGTCTTGATTCAACTAATAAATCACATGATAGAAACCCATTATGATAAGTTATTCCGAGGTATAAGTTATTATGATAAGCTATGCACCCAAAGTTGTTTGTTTTACGTCTGATAATTTTAAAATCATTTATTTTTCTTTTCAGTCTCCATGAAAACTTTAATCATTTAATAATTTTTTTCTTAGATTCTTTTCTCTTTATCAGTTTGCATTGAATATTGTCAAAATTATAGTTTTACTGGAACGAATAAAAACAATTATAACTTGTATTATAACTCCAGGACGCAACTCCAATTGATGTTTGATCAGTCTAGCTAGTTGGAGAGAACGACAATAAATTATATTTTATGAAAAATTTGTTGTTTAAAATATGCTTGTTACAGTAAAATAATAAAAAAAATACAATCATTCATACACAATTCTCGAGAAATAATTACACTTTTGATTGGTGATGTGATTTTGATTGGTAATTTCTTTTGGTTATAAGATTGATAAAAATCATTTTTGTAGCAATCAAGAAACGATATAAACTTGTTAGCTCTACCCTCTTAGCGCCCTAGTGGGAATATAAGAATTCTAGCAGTTTAAATTCGATTGATCACGAATTTTTCGTAGAAATAATATAACGATATATTATGTGTTTAGGGTGCACGCTAGTACGGTGACATAACTAGAATTTTCGCCAACTGTTCTACAAATATCTCTGAAATTATACGCGTGGTCACAAAATTGTTGCCTTTTAATTCATATTTATGTTTAAAAGTTACAAAATTATAACGAAAAAATTTTTTGTTTGCATCAAATTCAATGCATTTAAAAAAAATTGTCATACTAATTTTATTGTTCCGCGCGTAGAGAGTTTTTAGTCTTAAAGTTTTTCAAATTCATAACGGTATAATTGTAATCACAGTATAATTGTTCATCAATAAAAGATTATTTTTTATTATTTTTAAATCGATTTATCAATATTTAGAATTTTACAACAGATGATAATTAATTTTAATACAATATTTTGTTAGTTCTTGCCTTATATATATATATATATATATATATATATATATATATATATATATATATATATATATATATATATATATATATATATATATATATATATATATATATATATATATATATATATATTTCTTATTTTCATGGCTAGATAAATCTGTGCCAAAACTCAACATCCCTTCCATGGAAACCCATCATTTTAATCTATGCAAAAATCCAACGAAAGCTGTGAAATAAACTTAATATAAATTAATAAAATGCCTATTTGTTTGAATTAGCCAAAGTCTCTTTGTATTATTTAGCCTTTGAAGGCACATATATATATTATATATATATTGTGGAGGCGGTTAGAAAACAATTGAAGTGTGCCCGTCATAGATGAATCAAATTTCAATTTCAATAATTTACCTTCAATGAGATGGAAATGAGTTAATAAAAACAAAGAAATGAAATAACAAATGATATCTTTTACCTAAAATATTTCATATAAAACGTTTTTAATGCTTTAATAATATTTCACACCCACTTAAAAAGACAAAAAATAAGATTTTGCAATACTAAGTGCATCATCTTGATATTTCAAAATTCTTATATCTTAAAAGTGTATTTCTAGTATTTAAATGCGGCTGTAAAAAGGGAAAGAGATTTTTCTTTTTTGAATTTAAATATATTTGAAAAGTCTGAAATACTTTCGCCGTCGGTTATCAATTATTCATGACTCTTTCTCTTTGTGAATCAACCAGTTTTCAAAATTCGTCCCAAATTCATTCGCTGCAAATTGAAGTACTGCTTAAGGCAAAACACTTTGGAATAAACAGAATCGGGAAAACTAAGACTTCGACAAATATTAAATATTATTTCATTCGTTTCGTATTAGAAATCCTCTTTAATTCTAATACAACTTTCTTGATGAAAATGACATTTTTGATTTATTTTTCCCTTATAATTGCTCAGATATTATAATTTAAGTCTTCCTAACTCTTTTCGATAGCTTATTAAAATTTGAAATTGAAGAAGAATGATTGCAATTTTTATTGAATCGCTTCAGTGATAGAGCTGTTGTAAGATATTACTTTAATAACATTTTTAGTTTAGATACTTTTAATGTTCTCTAACGTAATAGAATTTTTATAAAGAAATTTATTGTATGTACGAAAATCAAAAATGTTTTTATCTGCATTCAAAACACAAAATTATGAAAATTAACAATGTATAAGCATTAACTAACGTTATTTTATTACTTATTATTATATCTTGTATACAGTGTACAGCTGAAGTATAGGTATATTTGAAGCTCTTTTTTTTCCGCATTTAAAGATATTTGGAAACAGCTGACTAGATTTATTCACGAGGGACTGTTTGAGTCAATTAAGCGGCACTTTCGACATCAAATATCATTATTCATCAAAATATCAAACACAAACAAAACAGCAGCAGTTGTTTATTATCTTATGTTTAAACTTAAAAGAAGTTTCTTTTTATTGTTTTGACCATGAAATTGCTTCTTTTGCCAAGTGATAAGTTTTTGTAGAAATTAAAAACTGTTACAAAAATTCGTGTGTTGTGTAAAAAACGCATTTATGTTTCTTTCGTTTATGCCACAGGAATTTGTCTTTATTATTTATTGGTTAATATAATAACATAAAATAAAATATTTGTGCAGGTTTTTTATGTATATATATATATATATATATATATATATATATATATATATAAATGTATTATTTTTTCATATATATATATGAAAAAATAATATATTTTAGAATATTAATGTGGTTATAAAAAAAGATTTATTTCTGGTCTTTTTAAACCAGTTTCAATTTCTAAATTTTTTCCAATGATTTTTGTATTTATGTCTTGCTTTAGTGTTTAATATACACATAAATCTAAACAAAAACTCTCTAAATTAAGAATTTAAATTTTTTTTTTCTAGGGGAGTACTTGGAATCTTTAAAGTTACATGATAGAACTTTTTTAAATCAACCTTCACTACATTACTGAAATTCAATAATGAAAAAAGTGAAATCAAAATAAATTATTTATAACGAGGTATGTGAATGTGTGTTTACTTTAAGACATATAAGGATGTTTAAGTGTAGTTAAATTGGTTTTTAAATATTATATACGGAAATGGTTTTTAATGTGGTTTCATGATGACCGGTTTTTCTTTTTTGTCAGAAAGTCAGCTGTCATTATGAAAGAAAATATAATGACATATTTATGTCAAAAAAAATTCCTTGTATTGAAAAAAATAAAACACAAAAAAAAAAAAAAATACAAAGCATTATGACTTAGTATTCTTAATTCACAATTAGGAATGTTATAGTTTACAAATAAAAATACTAATTTCGTAAAAATATTTTTCTTATAATAGGAAACATTATTTCAAACTTACATCAAATTAATTTCTTTCTCAAATTTACGCTTCCATAGAGCTGTACTCATTCTGTATTAAAAGGCATGTATTTTGCATTTTTTAACTAGAAAAATTACTTTTCGCTATTTTTTTTTCATTACACTTTTTGCGAACTTTAATTATGAAAAAAAAATGTAAAACAAAAACAGCAAAAAAGTTTATCGCATTAAAAATATTTAACTTACAACATAAAAATTCTGCTCACCTTTTCATTTTATTACTTTTCAAAATTAGCGTTTGAGGGAAAAAAAGAGTCTCACTCCCTCCTTTTAATGCTTTTCAAAAGCCATTTAAAAGCTCACCGCCTTCTCTTTTTTTCAACACGGCATTAAACATTAATTATAACCTTTAAACTAAGGACATTCATTTATTTTTCTTATGGCGAAAAAAAATCTGCAGCCATTTATGTTATATCACGTACCTTTGTTTTTCTATATCAATTTCAAAATTTTTTGTATGTATGTGTTTATTTTGTTCCTTTATATATATTTACTTATTTTCTTTAAATGTATGTGTGTTCAACAGAGCATGAAATTTAATCTAATAATATATTATTTCATAATAAAAGAAGGAACAGTATATCATAAAAAAAAGCTATAAAAAAGGGTTTCTTAAAATTGAGCAAAAACGATTCAAAATAGTTCAGAAACAAATAAAAGTTGAATTTGTAAAGCCGAATTTTTAAAATTGATGCAGCATATATTTATGATTAATTAAAATGCATGTGGAGGGAGATTGAGTCAGAGAGATGTTCGTTACCTGCTGTCAGGATTCAAACCCAAAGTTCTCCGTATCCGTAGTAGGATATTCTTGTTTCTAAAACTTATCTCAAACTTAGACTTATCATTACACTGTAAGATAACATACAAAAAAATTTTTTTTATAGAATAATATAATGTTTAAGTATTATTTGTAACCTGGTTATCTTCCTTGCATTTCTCTTATGAAAAAAATTACAAAAATAGAATAGTAATTAGTAAATCATTTACAAAATCTCTTTATTTTCGTCCTTTAAAACCTTTATGAAACCTTAATACAAACTTTCAAGACAGCAAAGTTCCTTAACTCGAGAACAAAACTTACTGTCCTGAAACTTTTTACAAACTTGTATATTTTAGTATTGAAAAAAGTTATACATTCTTCTCATTATATCTCAAAACTTTTAAATTGAAAATTTATGAATCTGAAAATTTATTAAATTATTAATATTATGAAAATTCATTTGTTTTTATTTTATTTAGGAAGATTTCAGATTTATTTTTATTATCTTCAAAATAAAATGTATGGTAGCCATTCGATATAACTATTTGATGAGCAATATAGTGATGATCCAAACTGGCAGATATTGAATAGAAAAGAAATATATACTTAACTATAAACATTTTTGTGACGAGGAAAATAATTAGTTAAAGTATAAAGGTTGCATAAGAACTATAAATTCAATGTGATGAAAAATTCCAATTTTAATTTCTTTATAATTAAATTTTTGCCTTTATGTTATAGCATAAGTTTTAAGTTTGGTAATATTTTTATTAATAGATATATTATAAAACTTCCAGTTGCATTTTTTTTTCAAAATTTTCAATTTATTTTGACTTCTTTTAATTATATGAAATAGTTAAGCGATTGCCAAAATAACTGAGCCAAAAGATTTATGATTATCTGCATGCAGACCCCTCAAGAGACGTTACTCACAAGTTGAAGTTTTTGAAATTTCTTTTCTAATGACAACTTGAAGTGACTTCCATTTGAATTAGGCACTTTAAAGGTAGAATGTTAATAATTGCATAAAGAAGTACTCCTAATGAATATGTCACAAAATGTGACGAAAATAATTTATTTACTAGGAAATGGTAAAGGTAAATATATTATCTTTTGAAAGTTTAAATGCATATTAATATTTCTCTATATCAATTTGATTGTTAAAATGCTCATTCCAAATAAAAAAAAAATTGCTAAAAATTATTTAATATATTTAGTGAATTCCTGAACGTGAGTTATATAATTTAGTTAATGAAAAAATAACATTTAAAAAAATAAGTGAAGTTCTTAGATTTTCTACAAAGCCATTTCTTACAAATCATTAATTTTGTTTTCAAATAATTTCCTTCCTTAAAATTACTAATAATTCAAGTATTTATAACTTATATATAGTAGTGTGTGATGTAATTCTCATTTTTTTTAAAACTGTGGCAAATTATTGAACCGATTTTAGTTCGTATTGTGCATTTTTGGAAATTCTTCAGAAAATTTGGTTTAATAGCAATTTAGTTAAGAGTAATTTTAACATATTCAAGCAAATCATTTAAATAACCATAAACAAGATGACATAAATAAAATTCCTCAAAATATTTTAAATAATTTTGTCATTAATTATTAAAAATGGTTTCAAAATTGTGAAAAACACAAAAAATAATTTAAAAATAGTGTCTTAAGTTTTTTTTTCTCAAAACATTAATGAAAATCCATTTTCCGAAACGCGTAACGGAAAAAAAAAATCCGTAATATAACATCCGTTATTATCATAAACTGATCAACGAATGGCAGCGAAGATAGGACAGTGAGGAAAAGGGTAGACATACCCATCAATTGATTCCAAGAGTTAACACTAACAAAATAACAGCACATTTTTTTCTTAATCAATTTCTCACAAATCACGGAGAGTAGATTTTTTGGCAAGAAAGCACTCTGTGACTCCTGCAATTCTTTTGCAAACCGTCGACAAAAAATTTTTCCTGAAAATTTAATTCAGAAGAAAGTCACTAAAGGAATCATTAAAATAATGGAACGCCTTTTCCTTAGAAGGGAACTTGACTAGACGGCGTCAACAAATGTGTACTTTACAATTAACGAGCTCTACATTTCATGCAATGCATTAATTGTATCTCACTGTGAAAAATTTTCTGCATGCTAATAGCATTTTCCATTATCTTTATTTTCTTTTATTTATTTATTTATTTACTTATTTATTTATTTTTATCTTGTAACCTTTGCAAATACTGTATTTGTGTTCTTCGGAAATGATTTTTTAATTTTCGATTAATTTATTGTTCAAAATTTCGTCAAATTTTCTAACTATTCATGTTTTGAGTTTCCTCTTTTTGTGGGTTTTTCTTTACGGCTATATTCATAAGTGACTAGACGGCGTCAACAAATGTGGGCTGTACAATTAACGAGCTCTATACTTCTTATAATGCATTAATTGTGCCTCACTGTTAACAATTTTCTGTATGCTTATAATATTTTTTTATTATTATTATTATTTTATTATTATTTTATATATATATATATATATATTTATTTACTTATTTATTTAACCCTTGCAAATACTTCGATAATTTTCGATTAATTTATTGTTCAAAATGTTGTCAAATTTTCTAACTATTCATGTTTTGAGTTTTCTCTTGTTTGTGGATTTTTCTTTACGGCTGCCTTGACGTAACTCCTCTTTTTTACAATTGTATCTGTTTTCATGGGCTTTTGACAAATTCTAGAACTTTTCATCAACACAATATGTTTGTAACCTTTTTTTCAATTATTTTTTTTAATTGATGCCTTTTTTAATTGATGTTTGAACACTCAAACTCCTAAATTCTATTTTCTGAGTAACTATTATTGTTAATTTTAAGATTTCACTAAATTCTTAGATGACTTTTGGTGTTGCCATGGATCGCCACCAAGCCTACCATTTTGAAGCCTCTTTTTCTTTTGCTGAACGTACGCGCACTTAGAGCCTACAATATTCTCCGGATGCCCACTGAAGGGGGCGGGACGGGGGTAAGCTTTGATCCATTATTATCATAGCACTAATTGCCTTAAAATCATTGAATTACTTTCATTAAATAAATATTACTGTAGAAATAGTATAATATTTTACGGCAAAAATTAATGTATGAATTTTACAAATGATTACGGTATTTTATACTGTAAATATAATCACGGCATTTTTTACATTGTATGTGCTTTTATGATCTCTCTCCATTTAACAATAATGGTTTGAAAATTATAAGTTTGATATAACGATGAATTTTGTCCAACAAAATTATGAAATTAGGTGTAACTGTGTAGTAAACCACGAGTTAGAAGACATCAATTATAAAAATATACTTAATATTTTGGAGTCAAAAACCAAAGCAACATTATTTCATTCCAATGAATTTTTGTCCGCTTCTGATTATAAATTTTAAATCGTTATTTATTTAATTTTCAAATTTCTCAAAGAAAATAACTACAGTAAACTGTCTCTAAGGCGGAATAATTCGGAACCGAAGAAAAAAAAAGCAGAAAATTAAAGGATTAAAAATCCATTATGTTAAAATAATTTAATATTCTTAACTACTTTGAAAAGAGTTAATAATTAGTTAATAACTCCAAAAAAGTTAATAATTATTTTTATTGGACACTTAATTGAACATTATATGATATGAAAAGCATTTTCTTGCTGTAGCAGTTATTATTAATTCATTTTAAAAGTCCTTAAATATGTTTTTTTTTTTTTAGATTTTCAACAAATTTTTAAATCAAATGACGGGAAGTCTGCTATAAAAGGCTATACCTCTACTATGTAGAAAATTCTGGATCAAAATACAGTAAAAAATACCGACAACTTGAGTGCCGGTACTTTTTACTGTAAAATAATTTTTTTCCGGAACATGCTACGGAACATGAACAATCTGATATACCGCAGTTTTTACAGCAGAAATTACAGCAAAATCACTTAAATACACTAACTGAATAAATATTGCTGTAAAAATCGAAAAAAGTGGTTTTTACGGTAAAGACGATTTTATAGTTAATTTAATGAATATTGCACCAAATTTCCGGTAAGTTAGATCGTCGTTTGATCCGGAGTTTTCTGCAGTGTATATTTCATTTTTAATTAAAAAAAAATTATTTAGATCAATTTAATATATTTCAAAGATTCTGGGTAACTTACTGTCCAAAAAGTTTCCATAATTCCTTTTAAGGCATAAAGATTATTTTTATGCTCTCTTTCTCATTATATGCGCACTGCAGAATTAAAGTATTATACAGAGTGTGCAAATGAACAACATATAATTTGCATTGATGTTTCAAATAAATCAATCAAAATTCATTTAATAATGAATAAAAAAAATATTGCATTAAACTTAAATTCTTCCCACTGTAGACAAATTTTTGCGTCTTCTGCTATCCTTTTTAATTTGCCATTTTTGAGTTAGTCAGATATGATAAATAAATTATTGGTGTTTAAGGAGGCTTTAACTAAAAAGTTTGCCACAACAATCAAAATTTCCGTTTTTGGCATAATTTAGTATAATATATTATTCTTTTTCGTCATAATTAACTGCATTATGGCTCAGTTAACAGCAATGCTGCCATTGAATTTTTGTGTCATATAAGACACACAAATCGAAAAAAATTCTGCGTCAAATTTTTCTTACGCAAGAACTTTTTTTAGTCAGGAAGGGTAAATGACGTCAGTTATACTGACACAAGAAATTGTGTTTCTTACATTGAATTTCAAAATAAAAGTATGAAATGTAATGCTACAATTTGCTGAGAAGCGAGAATATAAAGCACTCGTTTACATGATCATCAACAAGAATAGTTTTATTTTAATTTTAGAATCATCCTTGAACAGTTGGCCCAATTTTTAGTTTACTACTACTAATGCTCAACTCCATAGCTTTGTATTTTTGAACCCAATCCAGAAGACAAGAGATCTCATGTATCAAGTATTGGGAGAAATTTGCCCTCGTGGAGGATATTTTAATGAAACTATCTTGCATTAGTGTTGCATGGAGAGGTAAACCACAAAAAAGTTACACGGTGAACCTGACAATAAAGGGACTCTAACCCATGATCTGTCTACCACTGATGATATTTTTTATCATCACTGTGATTTGTTTGGCGAGTGTGGAATTTTGTATCGACCAGCCATTGCTGGGATTCGAACCTGGTTCAGCGTATTGGAAGGCGCACAATCTATCCCCTTAGCCACCATTGCTCAACAAGTTGTGGTAAATACGACCACCTATTGGGGTCAAACCAGGGGTCTATGAGTTTGTTGATATACGCTCTACTCTTCATGGTAAAAGGTACACCCTCAACCAAGTTTTGTATATTGCAGCCACAGAGACATCACTACAAATCACTGGTATGAAGCAGGACTGGATAAGTGAAACTAAAACATGCTCTATCGTCTAAAAAGAACAATAATAGAATGATTTGCTCGTTGTAGTTTGATATTTACGTTTTCCATGTTATAAAACGAAAGAAATGTGTACCTAAATGCAGGTAACAAAAAAAAAACTGATCATTCGATCTGAACAAATACAATCGAATCTAAACAAAATAAATCTGATCAATCTGATCTGAAGAAATAAAACCTGATCAATCAGATCTGAACAAATAAAATCTGATCTGGAAAAATAAAATCTGATTAAATATATTCAATGCATACAGTTTTTATCTGCTTATCGGTAAAATGTATTTTTTGACAGGGATATAATGTGTCAAAAATGTAAATAAGTTTTCGAATTATTTTTTAAAGGCTCTTTGTTAATTGCAATGCTCGTTGAAAGCCTCCAAATTTAAATAATTAAAATTTTTATAATTTCTTCCACTACTTTAATTATACAAACGTAATTTATTAATGTTACTTTACATTCTTTGTTTGTTATGTACAATCGTTCAAAATTCTTAATACTTTCAACTAATGTACCCTAAGTGATTTATAATAGCGCAAACAAGGAAATTACCCTCAAAATCACTCCCGTGTTTCTCGTTTATCTTTGGTGCTAATCTTAGAAGTAACAGTGACCTTATCCACTATCTTCCCAGAGAGAGGATCCCAAGAACAGGTAATCTTGGAAAGGATCCGTTTCCGTTCGGTAGCAACTTTATCTGCAGCGAGGGACAGTTTGATTACTAACGATCCGAAGAACCAAGTTTACTTCGAATCTTTGGCAAGTTATCTTTCTATTTGAAGGATAAGTTTAATAACTATTTACAAATAAATCGATAAAATAGGAATGATATCACAACAATGTCCTCTAGCGTTGACAAATATTGCTTGGAGACATTTTTCACGGAGTTGCTGATTGAAAGTTTACTTCCGAGAGTTTGATTAATATTCATACTTTGAAAGAATAGACGGAAACATATGCACAAACTATATTACTAAGATTCTTTTGAATACATTAATAACTTGTTTAAAATAAGTATGATTGCTATATGGTTTATATATTGTCTTGCATAGAAAATGTTAGTTAAAAATAATATTTTTGCACTTTTATAACTTAGATATTTTTAGTTTTACGGAATTAGAATATTACTTCTGTAATAGGATGTATAATTAATAAAATTATAAAAATTATTCTACATTATACAGGTTGTTTCATAATTACTATGTTTAGTACCAATTTTTGGAGACTTTATTAAACACTAAGCCAAAAAATTTAAACGCTATGTTAACCGGTTTTCTGAAGGCAGCAACAAAAACTATTTTATTTCCAAACATAATTTATCGTAAATGAAGATTTCGACCACTTACCAGCTAGTTGGAATTAATTTTGTATTGTAAATATTTTAAAGTATTATATTTTGAAAGATTTTACTTTAAAAAAACATAGACTTATTTTTTTTTTACCTTTGTTATTTTCTTACTTTTATTTTTGACAGATACATTAAGAGAAACTTAATTTTAGATTTTGCGAAAATGATACTACTGAGACTCTTTAGATCGTTTAATTGTTTTATTTTTGAAAATGATATATTTATTGCAAATATTTAGTATTTTTCATAAAGTTAAAATCAATTTATTGTCATTAAAAGTTATATAAATAAATGAAAGTTTTAATACAGATTGTGACGGTTATATGTGACTGGTTACAATTTAATATAATTTTACGTTTCATATAATTCTATTTAAATCTGTGAGAAATATTTTATTCAAAGAGAAATAATTATCTTAAAAAACAGAAAGACATTGTCACAAGTTTCGTAAGATTTCGTTTTGAATAATTAATTTAAGTTTACTCGAAGGCATTTTAAATTCTATATGAATAATGCATTTAAGTTTTGTTTGGAATGAACAATATTCACAATAGCCATAAATTAAGCTGTACCTCTTGTTATGTTCGCTTATGTACTTATGTCGTAAAAAAGAATTTCTTTATGTTGCAGTAATTTTAAAAATAATTTTGTTGAATTGACCACCTCTAATAGAATTTACATTAAAAACGTGCACTAGTATGTTACACTGAGTAAATAGATACACTAAGTATGTTTTATGTAAGTGTACACAAAGCATGATTTATATAAATGAAGAATGCACCTTATAAGTGCGCGTTTCCTTTAAAATAAAGATTCATTTAATATTTATTGAAAACTTCAACTAAACCATTACACATTTTAAACATGTCAAAATCTGATTTAATGAATTTAATTTTTAGAATTATATCAAGAGTGCGAACATTCATTTAGTTAATTTAGAATAGAAATTAATCTAGACATATTTGAAGTAAACTGGAAATATTATTCATTCAACACCTACAGAACTACTCGAATAAACTGCTTATGAAATATTTAATTATTAAATGTGTTCAGAAATTTGGATAATCAACTTAGCTGTATAAATATATATCATCCAAACCTCACGGGTACTTAGTATTCGTTGTATTTTATTTAGAGCAACATAACATTATATAGAGGAAATAGAAATCATAACATTTCAATTGTTTACGAATATTGAAAAATACTACATATGAATTCATTATATAATTAAATTAAGGTGTATTTATTATATAATTATAAAATTAATGTGTGTGTTTATACCTTTCAGAAATATTCATGTGAAAGTAAAGTTTTTTGATAATTAAGATCTTTGCAGTCAATTGTTTTAAGACTAAACGTTATTTTAAGCTTATCGCATTTTTTATACAATTTTAATTCTTATTTGCATTCTTTCATAATTTATAAATATATTTTAATGATCAACGACATATTTTAAAAAATGTTAAAATAATCTTTAAAACTTGCATTTATTTCAACTTCTAAGTTTTGGAATTTTTACTGAATTCGTAGTTATTTTACTCTCGCAGTTTTAGTTTTTTGAAAAATTTAAAAACATCTGAAGTAGTAAGAAAATGCTGAAGTAAAAGAGATTTTGCATGCCATAAATTTTCCGTTTTCAAACAAAATTTCACGTGATAAAATGTTGAATGGGCAAGATTACACTATAAAGTTACTTTTCAAGGAGTTGGATAAAACAATTTAATATTCTGAGCATAAAAAAATTTGCCCTGGATTAATGAATGATTTTTCTTAGAGATGGATTAAGTATAATTGTTTTACATCCCAAAAAAATATTAAATATATTTTTTCCCTAGAATAAACCTCATCAAAATGTCGTAGGAATTCGTCCTAATCACTATTTTCCTATAACATTCCTTAAAATACAATTGATTGTTATGATATTTTAAATATAATTCTGTTACCTGTATCAGTTCTTTATTCACAATATACGCAATATATATACATATATATATATATATATATATATATATATATATTTTTATATATGCATGCAGCAGAAAACGAAAAACAAAATTTGTGTGTTATAATATATAATATGTTTTTTAGAATGGGATATTATTTGAAAATATTACTCTAGGGGAAGATTCTATAGAATAAAAACATAACTACGAGAGTAAAAAAAAAGAATTCGTTTAAAAATTCTTTATTTTGTACTGTTTACAATAGCTAATTGTTTGAAATAGGAAGAGGGATATGATTAATCAAATAATGTGTAAAATAAAACCAGTTAGTAGTTTAAAAATTCTCTCGAAATATATTTTTTTCCGCAAACTTAAGAGAAAAGTTTTAAGTATCAAGAAAAAAAAACTAAACTATTCACTAACTATCCAAACTACAAAAAAATGAAGTATTCTGTAAACTCTGTAGAAAAAAATGACAGAAGGCAGTTTGGACTCAAGAGATTAAAAGTAGCTAATGTATCAACGGAGTAAGGAATAAAAATGTTAGATCTCTTGGCTGACTTAGTGTTTAAAAACTTGATGTTAGAATTTAATGCTTTTTTTTAAAAATTAAAACATGTGTTATATCTATGTTTGCATTAAGTTCAAGAGTGTTTTAAATATTTTCCACACTATTTAAATATGGAAATTTAATAAATTGATTTTTTTTTTTAAATAAACTTCATAAAAATAAAAACAATGCAATAGTAGCATGATCTTGATGTGCTGACTCTTTATTCTGAGCATGGCTCTATGGCGTATACCGTCTCTCTGACATATAACATCGCTCATTGGTTGCAATAGTGGCACAACTCAAAAAGCACGCGTTTTGGACCGAGAACAGTTGTAAATATGTAAATACACACTGTTTCAGCGGCAATACTAGCACAACTCATAATTTAACTTGAAGGTAATTTTCGTTTAAGCAAGCTAAAGCATGTCTTATGCATTTTGCTTAGCAATGGAAACTTTAAACCCACTTATCTCAAAACTTGATTTTTTGAGTTGTGCCGCTATTGAAGTTAATGAGCGACATGATTTCCCCCCATCAAATGAAGCTAATTAAGTAATATGGTTTTCAGCGTTTGTTTTTGTTTTTGTATGACCATTTTTCTATCTATTACCTGTTTTCCATACATTATTTACATTTTTAAAAGCATTTTGTATTGAAATTTTTCAATCTCTTTCCAAGGCTAAAGAGAATAGAAGGGCTGGTTCACTCTTTTGAAGAAACTCTTGCCGCGCCAATCCTCCAATTTTCTCTCGGGACGTCACTTTGGCGCAAAGCTCGCACTTTTACTTTAAGAACAGAGCGTTCGGCCTTACTAGCTCTAACTAATATTAGAGCATTTCTCTTTGTGACATATTCAAAAACATTTGTTATTTTCTATTATGACTTTCCTCAGTTTTTGCAGGGAATTTACAAAAATGTAAAACTATTAACGAAATGCCAGTTTGCGCGATTGCAATTTGCAAAAATTCTGATAGAATAATAAAAGGAAAAAATATAATTTTCCGCGTGTTGCCTAAAGTAAATGAACAGCTATGTAAAGAATGAATTCCGAAATGACACAGTTAATATAAAACAGCAATACGTTTTTTCTATCATTAAGAACTTTTATAAAAAATCATTATAAAAATTCAGAAACCGCCTCGTTACTTCAAAAAGAAAGGCAGGTGAAAAAAATTAAAAAATGGAGGAAGTCAAAGAAAATTAAAACGTAAAGAAAAAGTATAAATAAAATATATAGTGTATAGTTGAAATTCTCCTAATTTCATAACATATTTTTAATGTAGTTATTCTAAATATTTATGATTTTTTTAAAAATTATATTCTCTTAAATTTAAATATCTATAAACAATTGTGAAATTTCTAATGTCATTATGAACCTAAATTATTATTTTGTTTCAGCAATCAGCGTTTAAGGTTGATGTTTCCTAATGGTTAAGCATGAACAAATTGCTATTAACGGCATATTTTAAAATTAGGGATTCAAAATTTAACTCAACTTATTGTTATAAAAGACTATGTAGATAAAAAAGTGTCGATATATGCTTTCATTTTTCTTAATAATTCAAGTTAAAACTGAACTTTTTTCAAATAAAGTGTTTATAGTGTCATTTTCGCCAATTAGTAAAATATTTTTATAAGTTTAGAATGCCATTTTTTAATATAATGACCAAGAAAGTTTTTTTGAACTATAACGGAAATAATGCGTTAATTACGTAAAGTTTGAAAGTTAATAACCAGAAAAAGTGTAACTTATTTTTACAAAGAGAAAGATGCAATATTGTCATAATATCTTTGCTTGCGATCACCGAGATCTGTGGACACAGTGACGTCATGAGGAGGGAAATCGTAGCTTCAGCTCTAAGAGCGGAGTGAACTAGCCCTTCTATTCTCTTTAGCCCTGATCTTTTTTCAACAGTTTTTGTTCTTTGATTTATGATGTAGTTGATGATATATCATTAACAAATTGTTATTAATTAAATGACGCTCGTGTAATGTAGCTTAAACCAAATACCGCTGCGTCTCAATGCCATTGTGGTAACAAATACAGATTAGTTTATACCAAATGCAACAAGGATATAGGTTCGTGGATGGAAGATAATAGCACTATATTTTTTAAGATATCGCAAATGGTGTAAGTTCAGGTATGAAGATAAAATAATGCTGAAAGACGAAGCAGTTTGAAGTCATATTTTTGTTTATAATTGCTACACTATAAAAAATTCCGGTGTAAGTACAGGCACTTTCGGAGCATCATGCAGAAAAGCCTTTTCAGCGTAAAAGTCATTTTTACCGTAACATATTATACCGTAAAAATTGTCACTTATCATATATTTTGACCCGTAAAATGTTTCAGTAAAAATTGATTTCACTGTAAAAAGTACAAACATCCTGAGTGCCCATACTTTTTACGGTAATTTGATCCGGAATATTTTACAGTGTTGAGTTCCTCGCAAAATGACTCTTTGCTCAAATTGTATATAAGAATTGTGATCGTTGGCGAAATTTATAATTAATAAAACTCTAAAATTTGGAATATTGGAAATAATGCGCCACTTGACAGTAATGAATTTAAACACATCCTTCCAGTTAAGAAAAGAAAAGTATGATTAGATTATAGTGTATGCAAGTAGGCTAGATTGTATTCATCGACGTGGAATGTTAAGGAATTAATGATGTTAAAACATTATTGCCAATGCCCTTTTTCTCAGCCTTTCTCTTTCAAATAAAATAAATGACTTTCATAATTGACTCTATAAACACAATAGAAATAAAAACGACTCATTATAGAAGATTTAATAATTATAAGCAAAGGGGATAAAAAATGGATTATATTGTATTCATCGTCGTGGAATGTAAAGGAATTAATGATGGCTATAAATGTATTACAAATGCCCTTTTTCTCAGCTTTTCTCTTTCAAATACAATGACATTCATAATTGATTCTATAAAAAAGATACGAATAGTTACGACTTTTTATAAAATATTTATTATTTATAAGAAAAGGGGGTAAAAAAATTATTATATTGCATTCATCGACGTAGAATGTTAAGGAATTAATGATGACTATAAATGTTGAAACATTATTGCCGATGCCCTTTTTCTCAGACGTTCTCTTTCAAAAACAATGACTGTCATAATTGACTCTATAACAACGATAGAAATAATAACGACTTCTTATAAAAGATTTATTAACTATAAGCAAATGGGGTAAAAAAAAATTGATTATATTGTATTCATCGACATGGAGTGTTAAATAATTAATGGTGCATAGCCATCATTAATTAAACATTCCACGTCGATGAATACAATATAATAATTTCTTTAATAATGTTAAAACATTATTGCCAATACACTTTTTCTCAGCCTTTCTCATTCAAATACAATTAATTTTATAATTCACTCTATAACAACGATATAAATAATAACGACTCCTTAAAAGAGATTTATTAAATGTAAGCAAAGGGGGTTAACAAAATTAAAATATTGATAGGTTTCAGCTTGCACAGTTAGGTGGTTAAAAATATAATTGATTGCAAATCAGATTTAATTTATTGAAAAAAAAACGGATTAAATGAATAAATGATGTATTTTTGCTTGATCAAAAATATGTAATGCAGATTTTTGCATGAAAAGTTTATTTTTTTCTCGGGCAAGTAACTCTTCTAAATTCTTGAATTTGTTTTACTGTTTAATCAATACATTATTAATTTTCGAAACCACAAAATATTGTGATAATGCTTTTCAAAATTATTAAAAAATTATGATTTAATCCCAGTTAAATCATTAAGTTAAACTTCGTATTAAACTTCAAACAGTCTAGAAAGTATTTTTTCATAAAGTTTTTTTTTTTTTTTTACTGTTCAGTTAATTTTAAGAGAATATAAAAACTAAAACAGAAAACTACACGAAACTGGGATATGCAAACTGAAGTTGTTACATCCTTAGATATTGTATCATGAATTCCCTCTTAAGCAACAAACAGAAAAATATGCGATTTAAAATTTGCGAAAGTCTAAAGTGCATAAAGAAGTAAAATTTAAAAACATTTTAAAATATCTATAACTTGAAATGCAACTAATTAAAAAGTTAAATAATGTAAAATGTAAAAAAAAAAAAAAAATAGTAAAATGAAATTTTTAATTACGTAAAAAACAAAAATTTCTAATATTTCTCAAAGTTTGTTCCTTTGACGCAGAATGTATATTAAACATATTTTTTATACTCGTATAATTTCTCTCTATTAATTTAGGAGAAAGTAAGTGAAAATTATTAAATTTATCATTTTAACATTTTATGGTTATATTTTAATAAGTTATCATTATATTTTTAGTATTTTATAATATCTTTTAATTATAAAATATTTAAAGGTTATGGTCATAAAAAGCCGGTCTCTTTTTCTGCGATGTTGGTAAAATCTTCAAAACATGGCTCATTTTCAAACTATTTTTTTTTTTTTTAAATTTGCATTTATTTTCAACTATTTAGATCAAAAATAAACAGTTATTCATCATTAAAATTTATTTCAGTTACAAAATCAACTATTAATAATTTATAAATATGAATGAAATAAAAATTTCAAACTACGTTTCTTAGGTTTTATATTTCAGCGCAAAAATAATTTCGATAATCTATCAGATTTTTCAGTAGCTATTACTCGTTTTACATTTAAAAAATACCAAATTTTATTGTTGCTTGTAATTAAAGCGTTAGAAAAGGAAATATGTGTATAAGAAACACTGGTGACTGATCTGCGCCGAAAGGGTTATCTACCAAAAGTAAAGATCTGCTTAGACCCTAATAATAATAATAATAGTTATAATAAAAATTTGATGACCCATTGTTGATGTTTATAAAGTAAATACAGGTGATAGAAAAGTTTCGACTTGTGATTTTTCTGCATTCTTTATTTACTGACGTATTCTGCTTACATTTCTTTTACATGTAAATTGTTAATTAATTACACGTAGTCTGCTGATCTTTACACTCGTACCCTAATATATTACCCTAATATATTGTTTTTTTATGTAAACATTTTTTCAATAATAATAATTATACAAAGATAAGTAATCTGGCTTGAAAAAGAGCTTAAACCTTAGCACTGACATTTGTTTTAAAAATGATTTTTATTTTTTAACATATTTTATAAAGTTTTTACAAACACTGTTTATCTACATTAGACATACATTTTTACTTCGGAGTGCTTAGAATATTTAAAAATACGATTTTAGTGTTTGTGTGTAGATGTGGACTTCCTCATACTGAACTGTTATTTCATAACCATCACTGAACAGCCGACCCAATTTTGGGTTTAAGGCTACCAATGTTCAACTCCGTAGCCTTGTAATTTTGAACCCAATCCAGAAGACAATGGAATTTTTGCATCAAGCATTAGGAGAAACTAGTCTACGTGGAGGACTTCTTGATGTTAATAATCCGCATTTGCATTACATGGAAAGGAAAACCCTTGGTTAGCCTAACGCTATGGGGATTCTGACACATGATCCATTTACCACTAGGGATATTTCGCGTCAACAAATTGCTCATCGTGAGCCGGTTGCAGAATTCCTATTGACCAGCCATCACTGGGATTCAGAACTGGGTCTCCTCACTGGCAGACGAGTACTCTATCCCCTGAGCCAACACGGCTCCCTCTTACAGAACTGTTAAAACTGGAAAATCATTGATAAAAGCAGGTCAGGATAAAATGGAATTCTAGAGAAGGCCAAAACCCACTGCGGGATGTCACGCGAACGATGATAATGATGAATTTAGTCTGTCTCTTAATTAACTTTAATTCCGTTTTTATAATAAATAATGCAATTCATTTAAAACGAAGATTACAAGCAAAATTGGAGAGTATTTTTGAGATAAATTGTAAATGACTTAATAAAACCATAAAAATTTTGTATTTATTGGCTGTATTTTTTTTTTCTGGGTGAATGAAGCTGAGATTTGTAGATTGATCTTAGATAGGATTTGCAATTGAATTCTTTACAATTAAACAAAAGAAAAATATTGCAAAATATTAATCTTTTTCTGAATATACGAAAAAAAATTATCGATTGAACTGAAAAAAATCTTTCTCACAACAATAAGTGCCATCATTTTTAATGATCTTTCATGTCGACAAGATACTTAATTAGTTGATTTAGAAAAGTTATTAGAAGTATAAGCTGCACTACCTACTTCTTTTCGTATTTTCAAAGACTATAAATGAATGCTTATTCAACAAGTTGAAAAAGAAAAATTAATTCTTATTATGTTGTTGATTCGTTTTTTCCTTACCTGAAAGTGCGGAACGTTATCTCTGGCTTACATTATTTGATTACAGAGCGAAACCTCAATTATCCAAAAGTTTTCATCCGAATACTTCTGTTAATGAAAATAATTTGCGAAGACTTTCATTTATTATCGTTAATTAATCTTTTTCAGCACTTGGTATTTCTTTTTTACTCTTCTTCAATTATAATGTACTGTGATGATTCAACGCTTCTGAGATAAAGAGATTTTTCTATTATATTTTCAATGTGTTTTGAATAATTTCCAATTTATTGCTGCCTTGATAATATTGTAAAAACAAAATATATTTTGTTATTTATAAAAATATCTATTCCAACAAAGATAGTAATTATTGCATCCCTAATTATAAATTTTAAGCATGATAAAAAATTATTTAACTGTGCATTGATAAATAAAAAGTATGGTGAAAACTATCGGAATATGGTAAAATTTACCCTGATTCTGACTCCATGAGATCTTTAAACACAAGGTAATTAATTTTTAACCGAAGTGCTTCTGTAATGATTTCGGTAAAATTAACAGTAAAATGTGGTTTTATAATATGTAATAAAATTTGGTAAATGCACGGCATGTGCTACAATTTAGTAACTTTATCATGATACATAAGAGCACAGCATAAAAGCCATTTATTCGGTAAAATTTACTTTCAGTTTTATTTTTGTTACTAAATGTGTGCTAATAAGAACAGTTTTGAAAACCAGAATTTCCGATAAACAGTTACTATATTAAAGGAAAAGTCATTAAGTGAATGGTTTAAATACCATTTATAATAGTTTCTTTCTACCAGAATTATAGTTTTTTCTATCAGAAATGTCTTTACCATACAGTATGGTAAATTTACCAGATTTTTTCCCCGAAAGAGAGAGAAGGGCTATATCACATGATAATTCCATCAATAAAATATTAGAAATTCAAATCAATATAAAAATAAAATTTTAAGGTTTCAAATTATTTTTGTAACTGTCTTCACCAATATATTTTTTTACGTATAAGAACGTCTTTTAAACAATGTAAAGAACTTTTTCTTGATGACATGGAAAGAAAATATAACCTTTAAATATAACCTTTAACCTGGTATAAACCATTAAAATTGAAAGATCTGCATTATCAAATTAAACATTGGTATGTGGTTTCTTTCTTTTTTTTTAATTTCAAAAGAAAATAATAATCAAAATAATTAAATCCATATTTACGAAGTAAAAATTATTTCTGAGTTTTTTTATTAATTTTTGGGTCTATTTCTAAATAGTGATACTTGCAATAAATGATATAACATCGCTAATTTTACTACTACGGATAGACAGTGAACTAAAAGTTTTCAGAAAAATATTTGCCAAAGTATTTATATTTTACTGTGTTAATGGGATTATTCAGCGTAATTAATGTTCCGGATGTTTACTTTATTTTCTGACACGACAAGTTTTAAGACATTTTGCAGTTTGTAAATATTGTATTTTAAAAAATTAATATATTTTTTTGAGTTTTATTTACGATACAAACACTGAAATTATTACAATGAAAATCCATGAAATGCAATAGTCACCTCAAATGTAATTCAAAAAGTTAGAAGTACACTTTGATTTACACAGAAAAATAATAATTTAATCTTATAAATCAAATCTAAGTTATATAAATACAGTTCCTACTTGACAAAATACTGAATATACAGTTTGAATTTAAATGTACTTTATTTAAATATAATATAAAATTCCCTTTGGGCATATCTTACAAAAAGGACAGCAAACTAAGTTTCTTTATGCGACGAAGTAAATATTATCATAGACAAAAATACAAGCTGAGACATTGTTTACGTATGCGATTCAATTTAAAAATCCCTCTTTGAATGTTATTTAAAGTCATCAATAAAGCTTTAAAGCAATTGAAGAAAATAAAAATAAATACTTAAGATTTTATTATTGCAAAAATACAGCTTGTTAAAAGATCTAAAGAAATATTTAAACTATTTCTGTCACTTTTATTCCTAAAACTATTATCGAAAGCCAAACTATTTTAAAATTTTCTTTTAAATGATAATACTTTAAGGAATTGTTTTCACTCTTGATATGCTACTATTTTTATTCTAAATAGATAATTTATTTTGCTTCAACTTTTGAAATGATTTCATGCGAATAAAATTCATATACCAAATTCATATTCATTCATGTATACATATATATTATGGAGCAAAGGTGAGCCAAAATTCGGTCTAGGTTTTTTTTCACAATATAAACATATAATGTGAACTTTTGAACTGATTCGCAACAAGACTTTTGTATAAAAAAAAAAAAAAAACATGAGTAAAAAATACATACAAAGTTTCAAATTGATATTCTATTTGTATTAACAGTTTTAGTGAAAGAGGTTTCGTTTAAAGTTTTCATTGGATTTATATTAATTTATTCAGATTACAATAAGTCATTAGGAGCCAAAAATGAAGTACGAGTTTCGGTACCGGAATTTTATACGATTTTGTCTTAGGTATCTAGCAAATTTTACTTAGCATTATTTATATTATTAAAAAAATTTACCCTATAAACTAAGTATCAGCTCTTATTTTTAGATAATTTTAAGATATTTCGTAATTTATATGTATTGTATCATAAAAGTATTAGAGGAATCCTTTCACTCCTTGCATGAATTTCTAAAATTTTAAATGGTATAAAATAAATTTTATTTAAAATAAATTTCAATGACTGATTTAACAGATTTAGAAGAGACCTTGTAACAGATTTGTTTTTAATTGTCTCGTAATATTTTCAGCAAAATTTAATCAATATCTAAATTTCCTGTAAATATTAAGGAAATTTTACTCAAGCAATATCTTTAATTCCACATTAATAATACACAAAATCCATTCAAACAAAATTAATTTTAAATTAATAAAAAGTTTTAAGCCTATTTGAGCTTTATTGATGCGCAGAATATTCTAGTAACTTTGTGGCGTACATAAGACAATTTTGTAAATTACATCAAAAAACAAAAACTCAATCAAGTCTTTAAATTCAGTAGCTTAGAAAAAAAAAGATCAAGGTTTGAAGTATTTATTAAAATTATTTCCCATCAAATAGCAAAATGAAAGCACTCGGTAAAAAATCTGAAGAAATTACCGTGGGGTATTTTAAAGGCGTTTCTAGAACAAAATAGGGTAATAAATCGATATATACCGAGTTTAAGCAATTAATGTGGTAATTTTACCATTCACATGGTTTTTCTAAAACTCTTGTTTTACAAAATTAAAGTTCATTTTACCACACATTTCGTACAAAATACAAAACTGAATAGTAAATTTAAATGAATAAATGCTTTTTCTGCAGTATCTGATGTACCAAGATAAAATTACCAGTTCCTACAACATTTACTATACTTAAAATATATTATAAAGCAATATTTTATTGTTAATTTTACCAAATTATTTCCAAATTTTTTCGGTACAAATTTTCATGCTCTTTGGTGATCCTTCAGTGCCAGAGGCGTGATAAATTTTATCATATTCTGGTTTCTTCGGCCATATTTTTTTCTCTTCGCGCAATTATATTTATCGTGTTTAGGTAATTGCCATTCAAATAATAATTACATATTTCTTAAAATAAGAATATTACAAAAAGAAATTCCTATAAATTATTAAGTAATTTAAAATAGAAAATAACTTAAGTGAAAATGTATTAAAAGTTGTGTATAATTGTTCCGAATCAACCATTTATAAGGCAATAAAAATAAAAATCTTTTTTTTTTTTTTTTTTTTTTTTTTTTTTTTTTTTTTTTAAACATTATGTACCATTCACAATTATGTTTTGATATTGTACTATGAAATTTAAAAATTTCCCACCATTTTAGTATTTATCCAATAAAATGTTTAACGATCACTTATAAGCTTGCTTCAAAAGCTGTTATAGTGATGAAGATAAAACAACTAACATTTAAGTTGCACTTGCATCTCTGCACTTGCACTGAAACATCTCTTCAATTACGATGGGGATAGAAAATCACTCTAATTAATGGTCGAAACCATTATAAACAGGAAAGGAAAATAAAACATTTGTAAAAATGCATCTAGAAGTTCTCGAGTATTCTGAATAACTTATCTAAAAAGAGCTATACTTCGAAACTCCTGTATCTTAATTAGAGGAAGGAAATCTTTCAAGTTCATTTCTTTAAATCGTGAGCACCTGGTACATCGCTAAAGAAGACTTCTTTATGGCTTTTGTTTGAAATCTTTATTTTACAATTTGGGTGCTTTTCTAGGAACCAATAGTTATTTTTTCTCCAAAGACTGCAGTGTGGTATAGAATTTTAAATTAAAAATTCCACTGTTCTAATGGGACTGAAACATTCTATTTTAAGTTTTAAAGACTTTTGCTGAAATTATATTTTATCTGGTAAAACATTTTTCGAGTAAAATGCTTTTTCCTAAAACAAAGAAACTTCCTATTTCATTTTATTTTAAAAAAAGACAGTTGAAAAGGAAATAATTAATAATTTATTTAATTAATAGGCATAGCTTTTAACGAATAGGTGGAAAAATTTTGTTATTTCAATTTTGTTCCGTTTCGAAATATAATTTTTCTTTTAAAAGAGTAACATTTTATTTTATTCTTATTTATAATTGTAAGAGCACAAATTGTATTAAATTTCTCCCATATCAGTAAATTGTAATTGTTTTCAAAAACTAATATAAATTATTTTAGGAAACTAAATTATAACGAATAAATCGATTGCAAATATGCAAATAATCTGTACATTTCTGTACATATTCTTCGTACTAACGTCTAAATTGAATACAAATTTTGAGAAAATGTATTTCTGCTATTTTTCTGTAAATGTTTAATATTTTAGAATTTGATAACTCTTCAAGACGATTAGAAATATCAGTGAAATCAATAAATAAAAAAAACATGGAGCTGTTTTACGTAATTTATCAGACTAAAGTAATTAAAAATAGCTATCTTCCCCAAGTGTGTTTCTAGTAATCTAGTGCAAGCACTATGTTAAAGGTGGTGCATATCTAATTTAATTATACGAGGGTTGCTATTTATATTTCTGGCCTAATAATGAAAAAACAAATATGTAGGATCGAAATTGGTTTTATTGTTTTTCAAAATATTCTCCATGATGATCAATACACTTTTGCATGCGTTTGAACCAATTTTCAAAGCACTTTTTCCAGTCCGATTGAGGTAACTCCAAAACATGCGTTTTGAGTGCATCAACCGCTTCTTCCGGGGTCGAAAATCGTTGTCCACGTAATTTATTTTTGATGTGTGGGAATAAGAAGAAGTCATTGGGTGCCAAATCAGGGCTGTACGGCGGATGACCCATCAGTTCGATCTTTCGCTCCGTCAGAAATGCCTTTGTTTGAGTCGATGTGTGAGAGCTCGCATATTTATTCTATCATTTTAAACGAAAAATGCATACTTAACACTTTTTTTTTAAACAAATGACCTGGCATTATTATTTGTAATTGTATTTGAGTTGGAATTTGAGATTTTATACTACATACCAAAAGCTTTTAATTTGTGGGTTTTTTCAACAATTTGAATTTTTCTAACAATTTGAAACAATTTATGGATATATCAAAGCTAAGCTCACCGGACAAAAAATTAGTCAAGCACGGATGAATCGCACTGCTTCAACGTGATGAAGGGAAAGTAGCCATCAGTGAGAAATCTTTGTTTTAAGCGGAAATTGTGAGTAAATATGGGTACGTGCAATGATGTGACATAGTGGCAAGAAAGAACAATTGTGTTTGGCCGTGCCCATGGTCACACGGTGAATGAAGTTTTTCGGGATTTATTGGTGTTTCGATGTGAACTGTTCAACGTATCTACAAGCAATGGTGTAATACACGTGGTCACGGAAGACGACGTCAGAATTGTGGTCGGAAAAAAGATCCTGCATGAAAGGGAACAATCAAAATTGCTTCCAAACCAGACAGGAATTGCTTCAGTTAGTGAATGAAGGTCCATCCTAACCTGTCACAAAACATTGCAACGGGAGCTGCATGTAGTTTAAGATTTGAATCCGAACATCTCGAAGGAGGCCGTTTCTCACACAGGTAAATAAAGCTGCGTGACTTCAGTGGAATAGAAGTTACCGAACGTGAACAGTTGCTGAGTGGCAGAATCTGACTAATTACGTTTTTGCCTTTATTCAAATGACGCACGTTATCGAGTTCACTGAAGACCTAATCATGCATTTCATCCTGATTTTGTGGAAGGTCAGGTTCAGGCCGAAGGTAGGTGTACCATGTCTTGGGTATATTTCTCATTATGGATAGAGCCAACTTGCTTCTGTTGCCACAACCATGAACCAACTTGTTTATTTAAACATTCTGGGAGATCAGGTGTTGCCTTTCAGTGTGAAATAACATCATCATGAAGAGTATGCTGTCGATATCACAATTTTTCAAGATGACAACAGCAAAGTTCATCGGGCTGGAGGAATATGTGACTTGTCTTATAAACACTCAGAAACACAATCGAATCTCGAAAAATCACCTTACTTGAACCTCTTTCAAAATTTGGGGTACATGTTGGAACATTGGGTAAAACACGGAAATCAGCATCCTTGTAATTAGGTGGATTTGCACCATCAAATCCTTAGCAAGTGGCTTAGAAGTACTGGATTCGAAGTACCAGCAAAACCTTGTGAACTCACTTCCTAATCCAAGGGGTTATCAAATCCAGAGGCAGTGTTACTCGTTATAAAATGATGTTTTTTATGATTTATCAAAGGGTGATAAATGTTTTGTCTTGTGTGTTTATCTTACGTACAACTAAAAATAAATTGATAAGTTCGGAGTATCGTGCAATTTCTTATCTATTTTAGTTTATTAGATTTGAATGTCTATATGCAAACTTAAAACAATCAAATGTAAAAAATTAAAGAAATTTCGGTAATTTTTATGGGAATACTGAAGTTGACTTTTTAGTATCGGAAAATCCAAAGATAAATATTTTGTATCCAAGTTGTTTCTGCCATATAACGCGCTGTAGAAAGGAAAAAAAAGTTTATTTATTTATTTTTAAAAAAGTCATTCATAGGAACCTCTCAAAATATTAATGAAAAATGTTGAAAGGCTTTGTCATATAAGAAAATCATCTACAATTTGCAAAGAAGAGTCAGGTGCTTTAGATAGTTTTTAGTATAAAATGAATTAAACATATAAAATTTTTACCAGTAAGTTATTTATTGAGCTCTTATAAAATTTCTTTTATCTTATTTCATAGAGTCATCTTAAGTTTTTATGATTATTATTTAGAATTAAATACTTAAAAATAAAAGTATTAATTATTTATTATTTTACTAAGTAATCGCAAAATATTACCTTTCTTTACAACTAACTTATACACGCAAGTGGTAATTATTATAAAACCAACAAATGAATACATCCAAACTGCAAGAAAAACACCTGTAACAGATAACAAATCAATAAAGCTGCTCAGGAATAACCAGGGAACACATAGACAAAAACACACAGACAAACTTCCTATTATATGTATAAATAGATAAAAGGTTTTAATTACATATTGTGGAAAAAATGCACTAAAATTTCAATTTATCCTTTTCTTCGCATTTGCTTGTTTTCCAAATTTTATTAATTTCTTATTTATTTAATTTTTTCGGGAATATGTATATATAATATATATACATAATGCTACCTAACATGCAATTTTGCTCAAAACTATAATAAAATTAATAAAATGCAATGCTTTTACATTTATTAACAAAATCAGTTTATAACCCTGATTAAAAAATATACCTTTTTAAATCAATTTGTAAATATAAGAACACCATGTGAGCCAAAACACCAAATAGTTAATTGATACCGGCAATAAAGGCATGGCAGTTATATGTATCAGTCACCAAGACCTTTTTTTACCATTTCAGTCACAAGTCTGATATCAGCACATCCCAATCTCAAACAAAACGATTTCAATCATCTATCTACTTTCAAAGCCCTTTATATGTGTTTTGTTCTATGTCTGCTTTACAACATTTAAGACACATAATTTTGTTGAACAACACTATTCTAAGTGCCGACCGGCCTGTGTAGGGGACAGGGAACTGTCCTTGCAACAGAAAGATCCTGGGTTCGAAACCCGGGCAAGGCATGGATGTTTCTTTCTCTCTATCTGTGTTCTATGTCTTTTCTCCTTTATGTGTTAATGTGACCCGCCCTATAAACGGGTGGTGGTAGCGTGACGTGGGCGACGCTGCTCTACTGCCGTGGCTACGCAACAGGTACACACTGGATTACGAAAAGAGAGTTAGCAGTTCTGGCACTTTCTGTGGCCAATGGACAATAGTTCCAAGTGCCCGCCATTAAAAAAAAAAAAAAAAAAAAAAAAAAAAAAAACACTATTCTAAGTAGATCGGATTTGAATATTAATAGAATTCTGAACAATAATTTATCTCTTGTGTTTTAGTGTAATTGCATTTTTTCTTCAGAAAAAAGTATCGTTTTTTTCATTCTCTTGAATATGTTTTAACAAAACTTTATTTCAGTTAGTGTGAAAATTTTTTTGTAAATATAATAAGATCGCAAAGAGTTATTTGACTTTTAATTACAAATAAGGCTTATTATTGACTTTTATATTGAATTTTATATTACAAATATTGACTTTAATATTATAATTTTGACTTTTATATTGATTTTTATATTACAAATATTGACTTTAATATTATAATTTTGACTTTTATATTATAAATTTGACTTTTATATTCCAAAATTTTTTTTCTAATGCATATAATTCATGCGCTACCTGCCCTGGACAACGACTGCACGTACCCAGATAGTAAGCAACCTTACGACAAACCTTTTCAATTAATTAGCATAGAAAGATTGACTAATTAATCCTTTTTTTAAAACTTATGAAAAATATTAGTATACCAAGTATGTTTCCATAAAGATTGATTAAAAGCATGTAAAAATCTCATTTTTTTGCTTTTACTCTAAACCTATAGTTTTGCTTCTTTTTTCATTTTAGCTTTGTCCAGGTTCTCTAATGCAATATTTTGATTGTCTAGAAAACTTAATGACTAAGGCAACCTTTAATTTTAAAGTATACAAGAAGAAAAATGTAAATCACGCGCAAAAAACATTGTTTCAAGAATGGTCATAAAATCTAAAATTAACCTTGAGAAGGTCAATTTATCCTCGGTTTGTGAACGCTTCCTATTCTTGATTAGTGAATGGTTCCTCCTCGATTTTAAGAGTTTTCTAGACTTGTTTTTTAAAAGCATCTTTAATCTCCATCTAAAAGTGCTCCTTATGAAAGCATATTGCGAATCTCATCTCATATCACGTATACTAGCATAGCTAAATTTAATTATATTTCTATCTCGCAGGATTTGTTTGTTAATCCTTTATAAACATTGTTGGACTTTGTGATAAAAGTTTTTGCTGACATTAAAATCAATCTTATACTGCTATCTAGGTAGTTGGGCTTAAAATCAAAAGAACACGCCTTCACCAATTAAGAATTAATACTCTTTGATTTCTATATTTCTTATAAATGAAACATTACGATGTCTCAATAAGCAAGTTTTCTTACAGATTTAAGCAATATAAATCACGTCCTTATTAATATAAATATTTAAACCAGTTTCATGTTATGTCATTTTAAAATCAAAATGTTTAATAATAACTACATTGTAATGCTTATGAAAACATTCTCGCTACTCAAGATTCTGCCTAAGGAGAAGAATATTTTACAAACGCGCATAAATTTTCAAAGTACGTGAATATTACAAACCTATCTTGTCATACTTGACAGGACAATAACCAATCTTGCAAGTAGAATGATGATACGGATAGTTTAGAGTATGCTTCCAGTTCTTTTCCTTAATGACATGGAAACAAAATGGGTTTCTGAAAGTCTTTTTCGCATACTTGGCAAATATATGATTCTTAGACCAACGAGTGAAAACATCATTACAGTTAGTAAATGGATTTAAGACTCAAGAAATATTTTTATAGTTCATTCATGTTTTAGGATGAAAAGATTTCTCAACTCTTTTAAATAGCTCTTTAAAGATTAGCACTTAAGTCATTTGATTTACTAGCTGAAATGCGATCCTTAAAGGCTTTCAGAAGGAAATAACTCGTTTAAATGCTATTGCTTTAGCCTCTAAGGTAATTGCATTTTCAAGAGCGATTATTTTTATTTGTGTCGATAATGTAGAACAGCGATATTAATCTAAATGGGTTATTTCTAAAAAAAGGTGAGATTCAAGTAAAGTATTTGTTAAAGCTGTGATTTAGATTTGATTGCTTTGAATCGTCTTATATTTTTATTTTATATATATTTTGCTATGCTCTTTTTGACCAGATCATTTGCAATAGTGTAGCTATATATTTCAAATAAAACCGAGAGAGGAATTCGATATGTCATAATGTATAAAATAACCAGAATTCAGCTTCAATGATGCGGGTAATTATTTCATCGATCATTTTCAAACAATTTCCCTTCAGGTTTTTTCATTTAGTCAAACTCTATAATCTATGCATATTAATTGCAAAACCCTTATACAGAATTTAAGAAATAAGAAATTACGGTACAATGTACTGGCACCCTCAGTGTCACAGCATCCGTAAAATCTATTACACAAATGATTATTTAATTACAGTTATTCAGTTATTCTTCAGTAAATATTACGTTAAAATTCTCGGTGTATCAAAATTTATGTGCAGCAAAACTTTACTGTAAAATACTCAATACGGTAAAGTACTAGTGCCGGTACTCAAGGTGCCAGAATAATTCCTCCTTTTCCCATAAATTTAGGAAGCTAAATGTAGGATAAATTTAGGATTAGGATTCCACTTACCATAAACTTAGGAAGTTAAAATTTGTATCATGTGTTCTTTTGAAGATCTAAAGAGAAACTACTACTAATTTCCAATTGAATTATAAACATAAAGTGAAAATATATATATATATATTTAGATACTTGAAAATTGTCTCGGGAGATAGCTGAATTAACAATGATATTAATAATGTACCTCCACCAATTACTATTTTGAATCTGTTGCAGCATAGCTGATTCTGGCCCTAGCGACATTAAGCCTAGATGAGATGAGATCTTACTGGGGAATGGCAATGTGGAACTGTAAAGAATCATGTAGGCGAATGGCAATGTAGGCGAATCATCTGACCACCAATCTGCCTAATTGCACTTACCAAAGATTTAGAGCCAAGGTTTAGGTGTGACAGTTTGTCTCTGCAGTAAGTTAGTCTTTTATAAATACCAAAATATTTATGTTTTTTAGAGCTTTTTAATAGAATATTCAATTTTCTAATAAATTAATTGATTTAATGAAATCATACAAGCACATTTGGATATACACGATTTGTATATTACGATTTGTACAGTTGGATATTTACTATCTGATAGCGTTTTAATGTCTTAACAAAAGATAAAATATTTCTCAGACCAAGCGTAATAATTGAGGAATATATTACCAAAATGTATTCGTAAAAAATTCATATTATAAAAAATACAATTTTCTAATTTTGTTTTTGAGTAATGATAATATAAATTATAAAAAAAAGCATATAAATTTTATTTTTGAATAAATTTTAAATAATAATAGATTTTATTTTAAATATAATTTATTTTTAAGGTTTTCAAGCATATAAAAGTTTTTAAAATTTTTTGAGATTCTTCTTACTTTAAATGGTGATATTTATTAAATTCTAACCAAAAATAAAATACGTTTTTACCCTTTTCCGCGTAAATTATGCTTTTACAAGTCTTTTGCATTTTTTTTTTCTCCAGGCATTGAACAAAAGTGCTACTGAAGCTGAATTGCTTTCTTTTTCATGATCATTATACTTATATATTATTTTCAACTCAAAAATTTTGCTTCTCAAATACACAAAAGATAACTACATGAAATTAATTGGATGGTTGTGTGAAGATTTTACATTAACTTTTTTTTCCACAGAAATTTGAATATTTTTTGATAGAATTTTCAATAGAACTCAAGGAAACAATAGATAAAGGTCGAATCTTAAATTTAAATATATTTTTATTTCTTAATATCTTATGGCATAGCATTTTAAAATATATAATCTCTCCATAAATGAAAATGAAATTATGCACTTATACTTTAAAACTTTAAAAACATTGCACTAAAACTTTACAAACATTAATTTTTTTTTTTTTTTAATTTAAGAAACATATGAATTATTAATATCTTTTTACTTAACTTAGAATAAAAATTGACATAAAATGTTTCTTAAATAAAACTATACTTTATTTATAATATGTTTAGATACACAATTTCTACACGCATGCAAACTGTTTGAAGAATTTAAGCACCAATTAATTATATTGAATCCATTCATTATTATCACAAACGGATTCCTAAATTTGTATCATTACTCATTCAAAAGCAGGGAGTTCGAACTATTTTCAAATTAGGCGATAATTTAAATCGGTTCTAAAGAATGAAAAGAATTTCTCTCACGATAGGGACATGATAGGTTTAAATTATAACTCACTATTTGAAACCGGTTTTAATAAATCAACTAGTTTAGCGTTATATATTTGTAAGAAAAACATTAAGTTGTAAATATTTTGCTTTATGCTTGATATATAATTAAATCAAAACGTAAACAATTCAGAAACATAATATTTGGTACATAATTAAACTTATACTTGATACTTCTATTAACTAAACTTTCAGACACTCTAATTTTAAGAAGAAATCACGATTAGAAAAGATTTCCACTAATTTTAAAGAAAATTACCTTCATAAATAATATGGATATAATAGACTTAACTCCCTATACTGAAATAGAAGCTTATTTTTCATACTTCTACTAATGTTAATTTATAGATTAAAATATGGATAGACCAATAAGCAATTTTTGTGAATATTTAATTATGTGTCTTAATTATTATAAATAGCAGGGAGTAAAACCCCAGATGTAAATACAAGTAGGTTCATTTTATAAAGGGTAATTTAAAATTAACAGTTTATTTTAGTTAACTTTTGCATTCATTTGTTTAAGTATTTTATCAACTTCTAATTGCATAATTTGAAATACAATAAGTATATGTTGGTTTTTTAATATGAGTGCTTATAATATTTAATCTGAGTAAGAAAATATAAATATAATATTATTGAATTAATGTAATTAATAATAAAATTTATTATTATTATAATATATTTATTATATTATTATATATTATTATATATTTTTGAACCCAATCCAGAAGACTTTGTGGAGGACTTTTGGATGGAACTAACCCGCATTTGCGTTAGGGAAGGAAAACGACTAAAATCACTCGCGGTTAATCTGATGACACGGAAATTCTCACCCATGCTTCATCTACCGCTAAGAATATTTTATGTCTGCACTGAGGACGGTGCAAGCGGGTTGTCTAATTCGTATCGACCTGCAAACTGTGGGATTCGAATATAGATCAAGTCAATAAAAAGAACATGCTCTTATTGAACATCTAATAATAACATTAAGACTCATTAATGTTTGTTAACTTTACTTTTTTTTGTTGATAAATATTAAAATTTTCCTGTTCTGCTCACTTACACTAAAAAGATAAAAAAAAAAATAAATAAATAAATAAAAACCTCAGAACAATTGCTGCACTTAATGTTGAAAACTTTGACATGTAAACATTGCTCGTTCACTCGCAATTAGAATAATATGCTCAGACAGCACATAATAAAATACGGCAAACAATTATGAATGAAAACGTAAACAGTTTCTGAGAAGAATAATTTTGCTAAATAATATATAATGAACACAATTTCAATAAGGAAACGAAAATCAAAACAGAAAAGTTTTTAAAAAAATGTGGTAATTTAAAATGAATTTATTGCAATTAAATTTTCCAAAGAACAACTACGATTTTTATAAAGATATATAAAGAGTTAAATTTAAAAATACATAACTAAAATTGTAGCCTAATCAGTTATCCCTTTGTTTGTTATTTCCCGTCCTACATTATGTATATTCTAATCATATTCTGGCTACGTAACAAAGCATCAAATATGAAAGCTAGGAGAAAAATATAAAACATATAAAATGAAATGCTTTAACTGATATCTATGACTTAAAAATAAATATTTTAGCACTGCATTAACTCAAAAAACTGGCAAGGTTTGAATTATAAATTTTACAAAATATTATAAAAGGTAAGTGGCATTATTTCTTTACAATGTTAGTTATAAAATTTCAACTCTGTACGCTGTAAACATAAATTTTCGCAGAATTGTGGGATAAGTGAAGTAAAATTAAATCTTTAATTTGGAATCGGGAGAAACTCCTATAGTTTTGGTAATTTTTAATTTTCATTGTTAATTTTAAATATTGAATTGAGCTATTCGTTTCTTTCAGCAATATTTTCCAATTTTTTTAAACTTTTTATAAGTGTTACGTGTAATTAAGAATCGAATTTTTTAAATATATTTTCCTGACTTGAAATTTTCTTTCCTCATAAAAATAACTTCACAATTTTAGAAAAATATTAAAAACCTTATTATTACCCTTATTATTATTAGTCTTAAGGCCTATACAATGAATAACTGTTAATTTATTTAAAACAAGCATTTATTTTATTCTATAACCGGTGTTGAACAGAGACCCAGATCTAAATTTAAGATCATCAATGTTAAACTGCTTTGTAATTTTGTACCAGATTAAAAAAAAAGGGGGAACACTTGGACCAAGCATTGGGACAAACTATTCTTCGTAGAGGACTTATTGAGGAAGCTAACCAGCATTTGAGTTATACGGAAAGGAAAACAACTAAAACCTCTCACGTTTAGCCCTATGGAAAGAGGATCCTAACTCATGATCTATCTATCTCAGAGGATATTTTACGTCAGTACTGTGGTCGGTGTGAGCTATCAGTAGAATTAATATCAACCAGCCACCACCATTTTATCCCCTGAGCCACCGCGGTTCTAAAGAAATCATTCATCGAAAAAGGCAGAAGCACATCTTTGGGTAAAACAGTTCATAAGAAAATATTTGATGTGCAATTGATATGTTTGTATTTATTACGCAATCAGTAAACCAAATTTAGTTAGTAAAATACCCAAATCCACCTAGCAAAAAAAGGGTGATTTAGATTAAATTATCAAGTTCAATTATATATGATTGCCTTATATCCTCTAAGTCTTTTTCTTGTGATTCTTTCAAAGAATCAAAAACTCGAACATGGAAAACTCGAACATGGTAAACTCGAAAATAAAGACGACGGTTCAGTGACGGTAATGAAATAAAAAAATAAAAAATAAAAACAAGAGATGAAAAAAGTATGAAAGAGAATGTTAAATAAAGTTTGTAGTTCTAAAGCAATGAAGGAAACAAAAGTATAAACTTCTAATACAAAATTAAGAAAAATTATACAGGTGGAAAACGAATATAAAATACTAATTAGGCAATTAATAACATCGACTTCCGAATACCTACTATTTAAACTAATAACTAACGGTTGGATTAAACCAAATTACATCAAATAGACGGATCAACATTATGCAATCTTAGCTAATACAGAAAATTATTTTCATATATTTAATACAAAATTGGAATATATTTTCTGAATACCAGCAACTCTATTTCAAACAAAAACAATCAAATGACACAATTAATCAAATGAGACAAGTAAAAGAAGACAGAACAATAGGATGACAAATGTCATTGGTATGGATAGGAAAGACATCATTAATTTTTAAGAAAATCAAATTCTCAGACGTCTTGGAAATAATCTTTAAAAATTTAGAATTTCCTTTTCGAAATCTGACATTTTAAATAACAACTGGCAAAGAAAATATAACTTAGAAAATATAACTTATTAATACGTTTCCATTTAAAACAAGTCAGTTTACAGCATATGCAATAAAAGTTTTCTCCAAGTCTTTAATTATTTTCAATTTTCATTCAAATTTATAAAAAAAAAGATTTTGGGAAATAACAATTATTATAAATTATACAATATTTGAAGGACATATTTAATTTAAGCTTAAAGTATAATTTTGTATTAAGTCAATCGTTTAAGTAACTAATTAAATAAGGTAATTTGTTTTTTTGTATCTGAATTCTTAGACGTCAGTAAAATTTGCATTATTAAGCCTTTTAATTCTTTTCAAATTCGAAGGTTTTATTTCAAAATGAAAATTATATATATATATATATATATATATATATATATATATATATATATATATATATATATATATATATATATATATATATATATTAATCATAATAAATAAAAATAACAAAAAACCGGGGAAAAAATCCGAAAAATATGACAATATTGTTTTTAAAAATCCGGAAAATAAAACATATAAGTTTTTTATCAGCCCACACGAGAATAGGATTAAAAGAATATGAACCAAAAAACAAATAGATAAAGTCTTTCAAAATTTGATAAAAAACAATGGATACCCAGCTAAAGTAATAAAATTCTATATAAAATGATTGAGTTAATTGTATTTTATTGCATTTTATTGTAGATATATTTACTAAAAACTTTCTCTGTCAAGTTATATAATTTTTCCATGTGTAAATCCATTTTGGGAAAATCCGTGGCCAAAATTATTCAGTATTTTTTTTGTTTTGTTATTTTATATAATTTTTCTCATGTGCAAATGCAATTCGGGCAACTCCGTGGCTAAAATTGTTTACTAAAAAATTTATTTGTTAATTTATAAAATTTTTCCATCTTCAAATCCGTGGGTAAAATAATTTACTAAAAAAATTTCTTTGTTATTTCACATAATTTATTTCATAAACAAATCCATTTCGGGTAAATCCGTGGCTTAAATTATTTATTAAATAAATTTATTTGTTAATTTATATAGTTTTCTCATGTGCAATTCAATTTTGGGCAAATCCGTGGATAAAATTATGTGTGAAACAGGCAATTCATGTTTCTTTCTCTTTTCTGTTTTATATATTTTTTTCTTAAATAAAATTATTAATTGTGAACTTCTTTAAATTATCCAGTATAATATTACCTTGCTCACATCCCTTTTCCGGCCAATCCTTGGTAACTAAAAAATCATACACACTGCAGTAAGAACGCACTTTAATACAAAACTCCTCTTGCTACGCTTTTAGCTCAATTTTCGCTTTTGTTTTCATTTTTTGCAATCTGGCTATCTTGTTACGAAAATATTTTAAATCATTCTTGAAACATTTCCTGTTCATGTAAGTTCTTTTGAATTCGCTACTCGCTTTATAGATTTCTTTATATATATATATATATATATATATATATATATATATATATATATATATATATATATATATATATATATAACTGAAATAAAAATGAAAATATATTATCTCTTCATTAGCTCACACGACTATATCCGCAAAAAGGAGTACTTTCTAACATTGTATCAATTTAGCCAAAGCAAATTATATCAATGCTATAGTATGACGAGCACTCAAAGAAAGTTTTTTTGGAACAAAAAAGAGCACATTAGGTAAAAAATATATCACGTAAAAACAGAAAATAAAATGTAAAGAAAAACAGAACATACACAAAACGAAATCTAGAAAGCGAGTAGCGAATTCAAATGAACTTACATGTGCGGGAAACTTTCAATAATGATTTGAAATATTTTCGTAATAAGATTGACAGATTACAAAATATGAAAACAGGTGTTCTTACTGAACTACTGAAGCGCGTTTGATTTTCAAGTAACCAAGGATTGGTCCAAAAATGGATGTGTGGAAGGTAATAATATTATAATGGATAATTAGGATGCAGCGAATAAACACAGACACATGCCCATGCGATGACACAGGCACCCCAAGTCACTACCTACATGACTGCCCACTAACTGAAACGTACCACCGAAAAAAACCCAATGAACAAGGCAGAACGATATTTGCAGACAGTTTCAAAAACAAGCATATTATGCAAAAACTAATAAATATACTTGAAATAACCAGGAACATCACAGATAATATGTCATAAACCTAATAATAACTTTGTAAAAATACTGGCAGCAAAAATCTCTATGACTAACATTGATACATAGTCCCAAAACATAACACAAACAAAACACGCATATCCCACAATCAACCACGGACTGGCTCACAATGGCAGCCAACGTGGTTGATCACCACACACGCCTCACCACTGACCCTGCTCCTAGATACTGGGGGCAAGCAGTGTGCCAGGAGCTTTTCAGCTACCCGTGATGGCTATTAATGTAAAAAAAATATAAATAAAATAAAATAAAAAAAAAGTGGTGGTGGATGAGTCAGCCAACTTAATTACTAAAGTTTATAATTCACATTCCAACAAAGCACTGCCTCAACTACCACTACTACTAAAAATAGGTAAAACACAACATGAACAAAACATACATACCCCACAATCAACCACGGACTGGTTCACAATAGCAGCCAACGTGGTTGATCACCACACACGCCTCACCACTGACCCTGCTCCAAGTCCCTGGGGGCAGGCAGTGAGTCCGGAGCTTTTCAGCTACCCGTGATGGCCATATATGTTAAATGTATAAAATAAAAAATAAAAAAAAAATAATAAAAATTATATGTATATATATATATATGTGTGTATATATAATAATAATAATAATAAAAATAAAAAAAATAAAAATTTTTAAATAAATAAATATATATAAAAAAAAATGTCGCTACTAGGCCGGGATAGCCTGGTCGGTGGGGCGCTGGGCCCATGTCCAAGTGTTCGTGAGCTCGGTCCCCGCCGGCTGAAGACTCCCCGTGTAGTAAATGGTGACTGATGCACGTTAAATCTGTCGAGTCTCAAAGTCCTCCATGTTCCCATAACAAATCAATACCTCTGGGGGTACAGATCCAGCAGTTTCCTTGTCTTCTGGATTGGTTCAAAATTACAAGGTTACGGCATTGAACATTAGTAGTCGTAAACCAAAAAATTGGGTCGGCTGTTCAACGGCGGTCTTAAAATAAAATAAAAATAATTAATAAAGTTGGTATTTAATTATACAGATAAAAAACGGGAGAGAGAGAGAGAGAAACATGATTTGCCCGTTTCGCACAAATTTTTTGCTACGTATTTGCCCGAATTGGGTTTGCACTTGTTAAAAGATAGACGTTTAATTTTGTTCGCGTCTCTGATAAAGAATATTCCTTTACTTTTCCTCTTTTTATTTATCATTTTATTCCAGTTTTTTTTTATAAAAGTTTCGTCAATAGAACAAAATGCCCTAAAAAAACTGTTAAGGAAAAAAATACAATGTAATATTTAATCATATGGTATAATAGTCTGCTACACTGTTAAAAGAAAATTTTAAATAACAATTTATTTAATTTTGTTTCACCATATTTAAACAAAACAGTCAAATAACCTTAAGATTGTATTCACACTGTTAACTCTGAGAAAAGCCGTTTATTAACTGTTTTATACGCTTTAATACACAGGCTTTTATTAGCGCAAACAGGGTCAACCTAATAAAGATATTCAGTTCCTTTCAGCTGAATACATGTTATTACCGAGATGGCTAATCTGTTAATCCCATGACCTACAGAACCTGGTTTCAAATCCCAACATTGATGCCACAATATTTTCCTCCAGTGCATATTCCATAAATTATTTGACAATACACAACTCAACCATAACCCAACTCCAACGCCCATTACTTAGCTACTTAGCAAAAGGCACAGCTGCAATACAAAGTCAAATTTTTTGTAACGGTTTAGAAAACATGCTAGTTGTAAATAAATATTGAAAAAAAACTTTTTGCTTTGTGTTCATGGTTTTTCAACCATACTAATTGTAAACTGTTTTAAAAAACGTAAAAAAAAAAAAAAAAGTTCAAGGTTATTTAGATAAACATACAGCTGTCGATTATTTTACCGTAATTTCAGAATGAAGATCCTCTCATTGTTTAAAAAAGCATTAAATAAATTTGATAAATTTAAGAATTTAATAGAATCAAATAGAAAAGATAATTTATGTGATGACTGTTTTATTATTTTGTTTATTGCTCTTTACTGCGTTTATATACTTGAATATAATTCGTTGCAAGATAAAATAGTTGAATGAATAAATTTTATAATTGCAATTATAAAATGTTCATATTCTCATATAACAAAATACATATAATATCCTAAATGAGACAGCCCGCATTATTCAACGTGTTGTTATCTAATCGTAAGTAAATATATCGTTAAGTAAATATGATATGAAACAATTTGTCGTAAAACGGGGTATTTCGAAACGCCTCCACTATTGATAGGGGTATAAAAAATTGAATGCTGCATCAGAATATGCAATATATTTTGTGTTTGCTTGGGTGGAAATATCTAAAAGAACTTGATACAAGATATATTGGAAAAATATATTTCCATTTATTAGGTTATCTCTAAATTAAATGTATAAAGCCCCTTGCGATTAATTAAAATTTGTCATGTTTTTCAAACTAACTTTTATGGATGTCTGTTGTAGTAGCTATATTTTTTAAAAGTCTTTAGTAAGAAAAGTATTTTCCTTACTTTTTTCCTGAAATTTTATTATCTTGTAGAACTACAATATGTGACGTTTTTATGTAAAATACAAACTCCTGCTGACTTCGAGACAGCTCCAAAACATATGTATGCAACGAAGAAGTGATTTAGAAAAAAAAAAAAAAAAAACTCCCAGATATATTTAGATTTTTAGAGTTTGATAATCTGTCCAGACTGACCAGATCTGATTTTGATTCTTAATATACATATTAAATTCGTGACTTTCCAACATAAATAAATGCATTAAATTAAAAATTTTAATAACAATAAAAAAGGAGGATAAGGTATTTAAAAAGTAGGTTTGTTTTGTGTGCATTTAAAATTTCTACATTATGAAATAAATTTTTGAATTATCATTTTTTTATTTTTAGTGTAATTCAACAAAATATCTGTTAAAAAAGGAATGAATAACTTTTGTGTGTGCAGGAAATAATAATATGCGTCCACCTTTGCGAAGTCACATCTCAAAAATAAGAAAACATCTCTTTCAGACAAATAGTTTTATATTTCAATTCGCATTTCTTAACATTATTTAAACTGAGAAATAAGAAGAGATGAATTCCATTCCTTGATCTACAAAAATTGCATGCTAGTACGGAAAAAATCTGATGATTAGAAAGACGGTAATTGAGAATGTTCTTTTTCTGAATTCCCACACTGTTCATATCTATTAGAAATATTCCCCTTTGGAGAAGTTAACTTATGAAGATGATGATGAAAAAAATTAATGCTGCAACTTTCAACAAACTTAAATTGAATAAACGAAACACGATGGTCGAAAATAGACAAAGTATCAAATACAAATCATCTTCAAAGGCAACTTTTGAAGATGTATACTCTAAATATGAACCAAGTTTGTTTTTTTAAAATATGATTTTTCAAAATTTAATTTCTCAAGAAGTATTCCACTAATATCACTCACATTTTGTATATTGTTATTTAAAACTGCGTTATTGAAAATTATGTAAAACATCATATACCTAAGAAATCAAAAGTTTTTCCACTATTTTTAATTAAAATATTAAGAAATATTTACAGAAAAATTATATTTTGCCTGAACTTTGCATATCTTTGATAAACACATTTTATAATTGTGTTAGAAATGCGAATCAGTCCTAAAAGGTATGTTTAAAATAGTATGCTTTTGTGTTTGATTTCGTAACTTAAAATATTGTTTGCACTAATTGAGTAGCATTGTTGAGTAGTTTGTACTAACTGAGGCACCCCTTCGAACCATTGAGAATGAATCTCAAAACGTGATGATCCGATTATTTTATAAGAAAAGTTCTTCACAATGGCCCGTTTTATTTTTTTGCGCCCTATTTATTGAACTTATAATTCAAGTATTTCAGATTTTAAGTTGTAGATTAAAGTTAGCTATTATTGACTTAGTAAGAGAACGCAATTAGTTAGCTTATCACAAAATATTAAACAGAAGATTAGAAAATTTCTCTACAAAAACCATAAAAGACAAACGCTAATAAAGTTTGAAATATTTTCAAATTTCATCGAACTGGTACCATAATTTTTCAATTACCAAATAATTTAGGAAGTAACTGAATTGTTCCACTTACAGTTCAGATTGAAATAACCTTCAGGCAAAACTTTTTGTTGGAACACTTGTAAAAAGGATACCATCGTTAAAAAGAAAAGAAACTTAGAAATAATCTTTCAATGTTTATTACAAGTTAATGAAGTGGAGAATAAAGTTTATAACTAGTAACAAAAAGCCAAGACAATATATAAATGGCAGAGATTTTAAATATAGTACCTAAGGGTATAACTGAAATTATTTTATGCTAATCAAAGGGCAATAATTGAGAAGGGATTTGACATTTTCAAATCCATTTGCATAATCATATTTTGTTCAAATATTACTTCAATAAGTCTCTGTGATTTTCAGAGGAACTTTTTTTTTTGATATTGCAAAATTAAATGAACTAAAAGGAACGAAATAAATTATGTATTTCAAGAAGCATTAACAATGACGGTTGACATTTAATGCATCTTATTAACCCTTATTGTATTCACATAAAAATTGCGAGAGTACGATTACGATGCAAAATACAATTGACCTCCTATATTAATGAACATATAAAACCTAATAGATTTTTTTTCTATTAAGTTTTCTTTTATAGTTATATATTTATGAAACAAAATGAAAAGTTATGTAAATATCAAATTATACCATACTTATTTTATTTTCAAATTACTTCAATTATTGCATTTAACAGCAATAAACACTATATTAATAATAAGAACTATAAAAACTGCAAAACACTATAAATATAAACACTTTAAAACCATAATAATTCCCCAACAATAAGCACTATAATAATGACCAAACGGTCTTGAGAAATATAAATTAAATGAAACAGATATTCAATGCTCATAATGTTCGACCTTCCTTTTTTTATTCTATTTTTTATTAATATGTTTGGAATTTAGTTAAGTATAATATGTATTAATATAATTTTTTATTTTTATTTTTTTATATATTTATTGAAATATTATCAGCTAAATGCACAGAAGAATCATACGCAGCAAAGAATTAGGCAAAAACGAAGTACGCTTACACCTGAGGAAAAATATCAATCTCACATAAATGAAAATACGAAATTTTCAAAAACCCGTAAGTTAAAAACAGTAATGTCATCTTAACTTTGACCACAAAATCAAAATAAACATTTAAAAAAGACGTGCATATTGCAGCAACTTCTTCGTCGTAAGTTGTATAATTAAAAATAATATATTTTATATTTTAGAAAAGCAAAAAAGTAATTAGTTTTTTATTGAAAAAAGAGCAATTTGGCAACCATTATTTTAAACTAAAATCAATAAAAGTGATTTTTTTTAAATGAATCATTTGTTTAATTCAACACTTATTTTAACATGTTGTAAAAAAGAATTCCCCATCTTCATTTTGTGTTGAAGTGTTTCGTTATCTGAATGTGAAACGTACAAAGTGTTGAATTGAAAATACGCTAAAACAGAAAACAGCATTTAACAGCAATGATCAGCATGATTTCAGCTCTTTAAGACAACGCTAACGAAATGTAGATACGTAGTATCTTAAAAGAAAAAAAAAGATAGGAAATCAAGAATAGGCTGTTGCTCCAAATCTTTCGTATTGAAGAGTACAGAAACTAACAAAAAATTTTGAAATCTCTCCATTATTATTATTTTACCACCCCTGTTGATTTACGTTACCAGATTAAACAAAACATGTTTTTAATAGTTCATTCCATCAAAATAATGATTGACCGTATTTAGTATCAGTACCCCTAAGCGAGAAAGCATTTTTTTTTCTCTTAATTCTGATTTTCAGAGTATAAATTATTTCTATGTATTAATAGCCATTGATTGTAAACTCGGTCTTACGAGAACACTTTTCAAAGGCTTAACTACTACCAATATAAAAATTAAAATAGTGCGTGGAGTCCCTCCGCGCGGAAGAAGTGAAACTTGGAAATGTGGAAATGAAAATAGGAAGGGGTAGAAATTGATTTTTAGTGAAATCATATTGTTTCTTCAAGACAAACTTTATTAACATTGCTTACAATTCACAATTGATCGCATCTTTCAATTATCATTTTCTACGCGTATACGTTCGAGTGCCCCGCATTCACTCTCGCTCTGTCTCTTTCTATTCCCCCTCCCTAGGAGCGTTGAACGTTCAACGCAACAGTGCTTTCCTACCCCCTCCATGGTAGCGTTAAACGTTTAACGCAACCTTGCTGAAAGTCGCATTCGAAGTTTCACTTATAAAATTAAAACCGGCAAAAATAAAAAAATAACATAGGGAAATAAGTATCTAAAGCAGAGTATCTATGTGCATCAAAGTATTTTTTCAATTGTATTTAATAAAAAAATATGCTTATTAACTTTTTAAATACAATACTTAGTTTCATTTAATTTTTTTTTCGCTTAGTTAAAAAATATTAATAATAAAATATATTTAAAAAAATAATTATACTAAGAAATCAGCTTATTTCTAAATATTCTAAATTTCAGTAAGGTATTCTTGGCGAATTTAAAAAAAATATCGCTTTGCTTTCTTTAACGCCAATATTACCTACTGTGATTTTCTCTTACCTCGCGCGCTCAACGAACGTAAGGAGAAATCTAGTTTCCATGACAACGGTAGCGTTAAACGTTTAACGCAACCTTGTTGAAAGTCGCATAAGAAGTTTCACTTCTAAAAACGTGGTTGATTTCAGATATTTAAATTACGTAACCTTCCGACTTGGTCAGTTAACTTATATTGCATGATAAATAAAAACTAATTAAGAATTAAAGAATGTGCAATTTTATAAATTTATGATGAAATAAAGCTGTGAACTTGCAAACATCAATGATGTTAAATTTTGAATAACTGAAACGCAAAACAACTGTCCGAATTCCATGACGATAGCTCAAATAAGTTCAACAGTTATTAAAGGGATGCGAAAATTTTTGTTTTGTTAATATCAATAGATTATATTATATCTTCCATGGTTGAACAAAAAACTGATATAACGATTCATCTTTTATGATTCAGTATGCATCACAAGCAAATTTAACATATGCGATTTTTTAAATTTTTGACTTTTTTTACTTTATCAGCTCTTACACTTTCTTTTTAAATAAAGAGACTGGGTGAAATGCTTCATTTGCTATATAGGGGACTAAATGTTTGTTCAGATAGTTCACTACTAAATTCTTTTTACCCTTTATAATTTCTCTTGCTGAACTGAAATTTAATGCATGTATATTTTTTCGAGGAAACTATACATTTTTATATACATCAAAAAGCAGTTTAGAAATGCAAGTATTCTTAAAGAATCACGTGATTTCTTATGCTTCATTTAGGATCAAATCTGGAAAAAAGTACCGTACTGTGCACTAATGATATTTAACGTTAAAAAAAGCAGGTTTATAAAATGAAAATATGCGGTATTTAATCCATTTATTTGGCAATTTTTCTTTACATATGGTAACGGAATATATGATATTCTGTTTTTCAAAATTATATTTTTTTATTACTGTAAAAAAAGTTTAGTAAAAAATACAGAGCTGAAAAGTAAATCTAACCAAATATTGATTCTTTTGTCACGCTTTAATATATCATGATAAAATTATTAAATTTTACTACTTTTTTCAGACTTCATCATATATTATAAAGCCACATTTTATTGTTAATTTCAGCAAAATCAGTATCACAGCACGTCTGTAAAAATTACCCAGCTTTTCGGTGTTCACATAGATCTAGAAACACGGTAAATTTTACCATTTACTAGTAGCTCTGAACATTTTTTGCTTAGTGTAACTAGTAAAAGCATTACTCTTCAAAACATTATTCTCCATTTTATAATATTCAAAACATGCCAGTTTAAAAAACTCATCGAGTCATATGTCGCATAACTTCGAGCGAAGAAAAAATATTTTCTTTCTTCATTTTTCATACAGTTTTATTTATTTATTTTTTAATTTTTTTTTTTAAAAAATACAATTCTTTTTAATTAATGCTAAGCGATTAAGAATGATGTTTTACAAGTAACATACATTGTTACCCATATTTTTTTCCAAGCAAATTATTTAAAAAGAAAATGAACTGCATAAGAATAATCTACTACGAACTTTTAGAGTTTTACTTATTTAATTTGTTTTCTTTAGATTTGCACAGATTCAAAAAAAAAAAAAAAAAAAAAAAAAAAACAATTATTTTAATTCATGGATATAATTCTTTGTTAGGATTATTTCTCAAGTTGAAATACTGAAATAAAATTTTAAAAAAATCATACAATAAAGTAGTTTACTTTACCGTATAGCATTTTACAAATTAAATTAGCATGTTTCAAAGTTTTTTTTTCGAGTTAAACTATTTATGAATGATAGTTTTTTTTCCTCCTAATTTATTATCTTTCAAAGGAAAGAGTCTATTTCAATTTTCAGTTTAGTTTAATTGTAAAATTTTTATTTTTGAGAAATATTGAGGAAAAAGATAAAGTATTTAGTATATTTATTAAATGAGAAATATTCTTAATATGCTGTATAGCTCTGCTTGTTAAAATGTTTGATTGCGTTTCTTAATCATTGGAAGACATCTGTATAGCTTTACAATTCAACGAAAACAATTGTCATTAGTTCAAATAAGTTTAAATTAGTCAAACAATAATGAGTTTCTTGTTACTTTAAAGCTAAAAAAGAAAGATATTCATCTAACTTTCATGTCTTAGGCTCCTTAAAATGACGAAATTTTCTTCTTAACAAATTTTACTTCAAGAAAATTGCAGTTAAACTACTGTATTTTAACTAACTGTTTAAATAACAAGATTATTTTTAAATGTTAGAAAGCACTCCGCAAACTAGAGTATAATACGAGTTTTAAATTTAAACAGAATAGTCAAATTATCTATGACAAAGTATCTTCCATTTCCCAAAAGGAATTGATTAAAAATTACGCAATAAACTTTTTCATTTATTTCAAGTTAATTAGTAAAATACAAGATGAATATTGGATTGCTGTATTCCTTTGAAACAGGAATTTTGAACTGACTACTTCTAATTTTGCTGATAAGCAGTTCATTGTTATTCTTAGTTTGTCATATTAAGCATGCAATCTATACAAGGAAAAATATTTACAGTACCTATTCCCAAAAATGTTTTTCTGGTCAATGAAATCTTTTATTTAAAAATTAATTACATTAAGTTTTTACTAATATCAGTCATTTTAAACGATATGTTTGCAATATGCTCATATTACGTATTTAACAATATGTTTGTTAGTAAGATTCAGATAAAATTCTAAATATAATGTTGCAAAATCAATTACAGCTATCCTAAGAAGAATAAGAATTCAAATAAGTTATTGAAACTACTATACAAGTCTATTTTAAATTGTGACAAAGGAACTATTAAGTTTAATGAATTATTCATTTTATTTTATGTTCCTAAGAAAGAAACATCAGAAAGTTACAATAAAAACATAATAAGAATAAAAATATAATAAAAATAAAAATATAATAAAAATAAAAATATAATAAAAATAAAAATATAATAAAAATAAAAATATAATAAAAATAAAAATATAATAAAAATAAAAATATAATAAAAATAAAAATATAATAAAAATAAAAATATAATAAAAATAAAAATATAATAAAAATAAAAATATAATAAAAATAAAAATATAATAAAAAAGTAACGATAAAAATATAAATTTAACAAATTGATACTAAAAATCTTGATACAGTTTGCTGATTTTAATTGATTAAGGATGATTTGGTTATCACATGATTATGGGATTATGCATTAAGTAATAACATCATTACATGATAATAAGATTAAATCAATTAGTAAGTTCAATGAAATCTAACCGCTGAAAAACTTTCTAACTTGTCACGAGAATTTTTAAAAGTTAACGTAAAATTAGCATAAAAGTTAACTTAAAATTGCCGTCTTAAAATTCTCTTCTAATGATTAGATTTTTCCGAACTACGTTTCAATCTCAATGTCTGAAATACTTCAAGCCTTCTACTAATTACTTCAGGCGATATTTTATAGTACGAAAGTATACTTTCTCTTTATAAGGATACTATTTTATACTGAAATACTTCAAGCCTTCTACTAATTACTTCAGGCGATATTTTATAGTACGAAAGTATACTTTTTCTTTATAAGGATACTATTTTATACTGAAATACTTCAAGCCTTCTACTAATTACTTCAGGCGATATTTTATAGTACGAAAGTATACTTTTTCTTTATAAGGATACTATTTTATACTGAAATACTTCAAGCCTTCTACTAATTACTTCAGGCGATATTTTATAGTACGAAAGTATACTTTCTCTTTATAAGGATACTATTTTATACTGAAATACTTCAAGCCTTCTACTAATTACTTCAGGCGATATTTTATAGTACGAAAGTATACTTTTTCTTTATAAGGATACTATTTTTTTGCGTATTTACAATTTTCACTATCAAAATAACGAAGGGGAAGTGGCTGCAACTCGGAAGATTTGGCGCAAAATATTTTGTCAGAAAAGTGGTCAAAAATCTTGGTCCCTAAATATTATTTTTACTTTATATCTACGTTATTCCTCGAGAAGTTATTTTTTTATTAAGAAAATAAATAAATGTACACAAGTATAAAATTTTTCATACATAAATTTTCATCTAAAAATAATTTTACTACTTATTTGTTATTATGGGGGGGGGGACTATTTAAAGGTATACGGATTTTTGAGCCTTACACAGTCGCTTAGTATTATTAAAAGTACTAAAATCAATAAAAATTTTAAGAAACGTCGTAATCGTGAACTTAAATTTCTGATTCCACTTATGTTAAAATTTCATACTTTATTTTTACCGTCATAATTATAAACTTAATATTATTTATGTGAAACCCAATAAGAATGAGTCATATCACCTCTTTATTATCATTAAAGTCGGTAATTAATCAGTAAAAATCTAATAAATAGAAAAATTATCCAGGGGTATAATTGTTTTACGTGTTGTATTATTAAAACTTATACTTTGCGAATTGCTATTGTGTTTAAATTACGGAATCGGTTTTACATAACTGTAAACAATGTGTGGGTACCTCAGGATTGATTCAAGTTAGCATGGCTTATATACCAGTGAATCGATGTTTAATTTTCGTAGTGGTAGTTACGCCACAATGCTTTGTTCTTTACTTTTCCTTTTCTCTTTAGGTAATCTGCTTTGCGTTTTTCTTCAGTTATTACTTGCTCGATTATTCTTGATTGTTTTAATTTTGTTGTTAAGTTTTTATTAAAGTTATGTTTAAATTTAGTTCAGTTCAAAGAGATTACAAAAAATACTTTGAGCGTATGTTGAAATTATTAGGTTCGCCAGAGCATGAACTTCTCGAATCAAGTACGATGATTACACCACAAATGTATAATGAAAATTTAATAATGCGTACAAATTTAAATAACTCTTTTAAAAATGTAAATAATTAATTTAAGAAATGTAAATGGTCGCGTTTCGTCAACTATTTCTGGATGAAAAATAGACGGAAGTTTGTATAATGTTTAATATATTTTTAGATTTGTGTAAAAACTTTAGTTCAGTTTAGCATATGTTTGAGTAGACCTGAAATAATGAACTGAAAGCAAATTCAAGTTAGAAAAAATATAAATGAATTTGTTTGTTATTAAACACAGGAGTCTCAGAAAACGCAGTTTTGATCCACTTCTTTTGAAGAAAAAAAAACATTATTAATTAAATTTCTTGCATTATTTAACTACATGAATTTATAGAAAACTGTTCATTATCATAAAAATATAAATTTTAAAAAGTTTTCATGTTGACTAGCCCATGCTTTAAAATTAACAGTTTTTGCATTTTATTTCGAATAAAAAACAAGTCTACTTTAATTTAACATTATTTTTTTTTATTTGCTACTTACAATAAAATAAATATTTTATTTGGCCTAATGTGTTTAAACAGATTTCTACATCAAAATTTAAAGTTTCGTTTATAGATTCTAGAATACTATAATTGAAACTCCTAAAACATCTCTAACATAATTTTCATGTCATTGCATTGATTTAAAGCTGCATTAAAAAGCATCAAAGTATGTTTTTCAGAAAAAAATATTATTTTTAATAAAATGAATTTTTTGGAATTAATGTTTTATAATTCTTATTCTAAATTCCATTTCTGAACTTAAATTGTGTCCAATTGGGTATCAAAACATAGTTTTAAACAAAATGTATTTGAGTAATAAATTCTTAACATTATTTAATTGGTTAATAATAAAAAGCGATGCTAAATAATGTCATGATCTTCTGTTTTTTGCTCTTTTAACTATTTTTTTCACGGTAAAGAAAACTGGCAAAAAATTCCTCTTCAGTTAAAAGTTGCTTTGGTGTTTTTTTTATAAATTTAGTAAATCAATACAGAATGAAAGCAAAAGCAGAACTTTAAAAAAGTATCAGTAACTGACAATGACAATTTTTACGCATGTACTGCAAGTCCTTTTCATTTTTATATGGAAAATATTTTTATGCTTCTTTGCACATTGATTAAAGTTTTTGAAAAGGAAGATATGTACTTTGCATTCTCTTGACATCCTTTGAACTGGATGACGCTTTATTTGTTTATTGTTTAGTTGTGTAAAGAAAAAATATTTTTTACTTATTTTATCTTCGTAGAAAAAACTACTCTTTTGAAGTTCATTAGCTTTGTAAACAAAAGTTAATATTTCCTGGCTTCAAAAACAGTTTGACTAATGGAGCATATGTTTATATATAGATAAATGGTGAAGTTTATCAATTTTATTTTATTTACATTTACTTTATCTAAATGCCAAAGAGAGGATGTTTTCAGATATTTTTTTTAATACTTTATTTGTAAGCTGCATTTCCATATTCTGTTTTTTATAGCTAGAAAAATTGGAATTTTTTATGCGTTTTACTATTCTTCAATTTATGACATCTGAAGTACAAAGTAACTTATACGCTATATTTCTAATATTCATAATAAAACCGTGGTAGCTCAGGGGATAGAGCGTTTGTCTTTAAGATGAGGTGAACCGGGTTCGAATCACAGCGATGACTGGTCGATACGAATCCCACCCCTGGCTCGCACCGACCTCAGTGCTGACGTAGAAATACCCTTAGTACCAAGAGGACGGATCATCGTCCCCTTGCCATCTAGATAACCGTGGAAGTTTTTCGTGGTTGTCTTCTCCATGTAACGCAAATTCGGGTTAGCTCCAGTTGAACTCCAAGCGTAACAGAGGGGGAATCGCACAAGTATTTTATTCTAAAACAATATATTAAATATTTTTGAAAACAGATATCCTTCTAGAATATGTTACTTTAAGGTGCAATGTTTTATTAATCGGCATAAAATAATAAAAGAGCCTCATAATTAAATTACGCGTTAATTAAATGTAATTTTAACAGAGGGGACCGAATCTGTCTTCCTACCCGAGGTGCTCCAATGCTGAAAGTCTGTTGATCCACGGGTGCTTACTGCCATGCTTAGAAGGAAGCCTAAAAAGAGTTTAAGTGTGCTGTCTATCAGAAACTGGAATGTAGACCTGATCCACTAGTCTGGCGGTAATAACGGTGGGCGTTCCGCAATTTCATTCGTAATTTGGTTCATAATTGAATTTGAATTTGTAAACTCTAAGTTCAATTTTAGTACAGTTTTAAAAGAATTCTTTACCTTAACTTTTAATTGCTTCTACTAGAATTTAGGATAAATGTGCCTTTTATTTTTAACCGTACTTACAGGATTTAGGGAATATTGTGATTTTTTTAAAATTACTTTTAGTAGATTTTAAGAAAAGTGTGCCTTTTATTCTTAATTGTTTTTACTGGATTTGCAATATTGAGGCTTGCTAAATTTTTTAAGCGTTGTAAAATAAAAACATATTATCCATATTTGATTTTATTGTTTACTTAAATTTATCTTTAGAATTTGAAACTTATTTTAAAAAAAAAATAATAAAACTCCGGATGTAAAAAAATCAAGGAAAAAAATATTTATTGATTTAATCAAATTTGTTTATAATCAGTAATATTTCTGTTGATTTTGACTATTATTTTGAGTAATTTAATTGAAAGACGAGAGAATATTTCAACACAATATAAAATTCCGGATCAAATAACTGAGAAAAAGTACCGGCTCCCTGAGAACATGTTCAGAAGCAAAGAATTATCGTGTATAGTATTATCAAATAAATACTATAATATTTATTTATAGTAACAACTACCGTAAATTTATTCTAATAGATAAAAATTACGGTACAATACTTTATGGTAAAATTAAATGTTGTGAAAAATGGATTTTACGGATGCTAAAACCTAAGAACAGATACTTCATAAACGTAATTTTCTCCAGAATTTTTACTGTGAAAATCTTAACAGTAACATGGTAAAACAACGAAATGAAAGGTAATCTAAATATAGCTAATATATTCTAAATATCGCTTATGGGTTTTTGAACACTTGGGTAAAATGAACGCGCTATATGGTAATGACATTTCTGGCATCAAAAAACCTTAATGCTGATTAATACACAGTACTTGAACCACTTATTTAGTACTTTTCCATCTATAACGGATCATAAATTCCGGTTTTCTAACTTATAGTTTATATTACCAGGCATACCTAAAACCACATACATACCATACCACACATGCATAGTAAAAATACAAAACTGAAAAGCAAATTTATTTAAATAAATAGTTTCTATGCTATGCTCTAAGGCAGTGTTCCCCAACCCCCGGTCCGCGGACCGGTACCGGTCAGTGGATCAAATGGTACCGGGCCACCCAATTCATTGACACTAAATTTAATTTCCTAGTTCTATAACCCAAATTAAAAAAAAATCTGTGTTCCATTAAAATTTTATTTATTTAAAAAACAGAAGCCCTGGAAGGTAGTGACATAAATTTTTTAATGTTGGCAATGTATCATTATCTCCGATTACCTCCAGAAGGAACCATCTCATTGCAAAGAAACAAGCTCAGGGTTCTCATTGAATTAACGTTCTAGTAAGTTAAAATGTTAAAACACTTTATATTTATTTTTTCGTGTAATTGTATTTTATTTTGAAGGAATGTTTAAATACAATTCAATTAAAATTAATAAATCAAAATAATCTAAAATATAAACAATCAACCCCCCCCCAGCGGGCCGCGGTCAAATTATCAAACGTTGGCAGGTCCGTGGTGATAAAAGGGTTGGGGAACGCTGCTCTAAGGTACTATGATGAAATTACGAAATATTTTCACACTTAATAAATTTTATCATATATTTTAAAACCATATTTTGTTGTAACATTGACCGAAATCATAAACTAAGTGCTTCGGTGAAAATTACTGAGTATTTGATATACCCATAGAGCCAGAAACTTAGTAATCTTAATTATTTTTTGATAGTTTTGATCATACTTTTTTTCTTAGTGTTATTAACGAATTCAATATAACTATTTTTTAATGTATCGATTTTTTAATCTTCTTAAGGGTTTTGGTTAAGGTTAATTCATTCGTGACATTTAATATTCATTTTGAAGAATGGTGAAGAGTTTAAAGTGACCTACAATTTTTCTTGTTATATCTCTGGAATCAATCTTAAACAAAATCTTAAGTAAATTAAAGTTTACACTTTGATCTTCTCCCTTAAAATAGTATTCTTGATATGACATAATTTTGATTGAATGGCTTCGAAAAACATTTCAAATGCAAATTTCTACCCCAGACACAACAATCGTTACGTCAGGAATTTCTTCTAGCACTTTGCATTCATGTAATAAAGCAAATTCTTTGAAGTTTCGTAAAAATAGATTTCGCATAAAAAAAAAAAGTTTAGTTTATTTCTCGAGTAGAGATTTTATTATTAATAAAACAACTTTTTTACACTTTTGTTTCAAACATTTGGTAAACTTTTATTCCAAGTGTATGATCACTTATCCCTTCAATATATTTCATATTCTTTCCGATTTCAGTTCGTCTGTTTTGAAAGGACTTCAGATACGTTAATATTCTTAAAATCTTTTGGGTAATAATGGAGTCTATGACACAGTTTGAAATTTTATTTTAAAACAAAAATGTACTAGCATTTTGATTATCGTTGTTGTAGCAGCATTTTATAAGATTTCTATAACAACATATAAATAATATTGAATTTTAAAATGCTTAGTAACTACTATATGAAATCGAGAATTTTAACTCGTATTTTTACGTTTTTAGGAACGCAAGTAATTTTAATATCATTAATTATTTGTTTAATTATTCTGTCCCCAGCCCCTTATGCAAACTTGGAGCATTTTGTTATTCATAAACTAAAAGCACATTAGATCTCTTGAATATTATTTATTACATAAAAAAATGATACTTAAAACATATTATTCCATAAAGTATTATGATAGCATTTCACGAACTTATTAGATATTATAAAGTATCCTGAAGAGGAACGGAAATTTATTGGAAATTTTATGTTTCAATATTTTTTATCTCTGACGCAAAGAAATAAAAGCACTCAAGGAGTGTGCAATGCATATTTCTCTAACGTTCTTTTCTACAAGCGTCTAATGCAATTTATTCACAGGACTTTAATCCAAAAGATGTCCATCTCGGAGAAAGGGTTTGAACTAAATTTTATAATACTCACCATCCTAAAAAATATTGCAATATACTTGGAATAAGACAAAATTATCAGAACGTGGATTACGGGTCATTTTTTAATAATTTTCAAAAATTGAAATAAATCTAAAGAGAAAGTTGAAAATAGGAAAAAAAAATGAAGAAAAAGAAGATTAAGTATTATTCACTGTACATAAGCTGCAAATGCAGCGAACTCAAATCGAAAACAAGGTAAAAGATATAAAGAATTTTTAAAGTAGAAGAAAGAAAATTATTAAAAATTGTTTTTAAAAATATTTATAAATTTATATATTTGTTTTAAAATTCAAAAGAAAATTAAATCAGGAAAAGATACAATCTTGTCATCATATTAATATCGATTTGGCTATATTAATGCAATATTAGAAAGCACTATTGTTTTGAGTATAATCGTGTGAACTACTGATAACGAGATTTTATCTTTTACCTTTTTTATTAATTTTTTTTTTTTTGAAATTTAAAAGGAATATATATATATATATATATATATATATATATATATATATGCCGACCGGCCTGTGTAGGGAGCAGGGAACTGTCCTTGCTTCAGAATGTTTCTGAGTTCGAATCCCGGGCAAGGCATGGATGTTTCTTTCTCTCTGTGTTCTATGTCCTTTTGGCTGAAGTCGAATTCTTGGCCATAGATGGCGTCACTGAAAGAACAATCGCACCCCTTCTGCCTAGAAACAGGCACACGAAAATATATATATATATATATATATATATATATATATATATATATATATATATATATATATATATATATATATATATATATATATATATATATATATATATATATATATATATATATATATATATATATATATATATATATATATATATATATATATATATTTTTATATATATATATATATATATATATATATATATATTTATATATATTATATATATATATTTTTATATATATATATATATATATATATATATATATATATATATATATATATATATATATATATATATATATATATATATATATATTCTGCAGAATTTGAAAGAATTTTAGCTACTATGGTACATAATGATTGATGTTCAATGAAAATTTGACCTCATTTCAGGAAATTCATTTTTACAGCAATGTGATCAAAGCAGGTTTTAGACATATTTTCGTTTATATGATGATTAATTTTAATTTTATAATTTTTAATCTGTTTTTTCCTGATTAGATTAACTTCTAACTTTGAATCATAAAATTGGCTCCTTGAACTACAATATTGGCCGATGTTAACAAAAGAATATTCAGTTTAGTTTGGAAATTAAACTATGTTTTGATTGAAGTTGTCCAATTGTCATACTGTGTGATCTAGTGCATAATATTTTCAATTTGGCCACGTGCTGTACCTAAAGTTTATTTCAATGATAATATTGTCCAATGTATTTCAAAATTTCTAATAGTGTTAAAGTTTTAAAAAATATATGCAAGCATATTATCAGAGTAAACCTTTACAAAACACACTATATAGATAACAATCTACCGACACTTTAAAACCGAATTATTTAAAAATTGCTATTGTACTATTTAAAACAAAAACTAATTTTCACTATTTAATAGATTTAAAGTTAACTCTTATCAAAATCAGTTTGCAAAGTATCCTTTTACAAATTTATATTAGTATTTTCAAAAAATCAAAATATCTGTCAAGAAATTTGTTTTAACGGAAATTTACACGAAAGTTTATTTTTAAAATTACAAGGGATTAGAATGCATATATTTATGTAAGTATATTATTATTAAAATCTATATAATATGTTTATCAAAAGAAAAATTATTCACAGTTATATCTAAACTAATCAAATAAATTTTTTTTAAACGAGTATCTGGTTTTTTATAAACTAACTCCTCAATTTAAAAGTAAAATTTAAAGAAGATGCATGCATACAAAATTGCAATACCAGCAAAAAGAGAACCAATATATAAGAAAGCTAGTTTAAAATAATATGGACTAAAAAGAGATATGAAATGTGAACTATTCAGTAAACTCTCTAGATTTAACCCGATACAAAAGCAGATATTTTAATACACTCTACAAAATATATCTCTAAATTAAAAGCAATGTTTTGTTTCATTTCACCATTTTCAAATTGAAGTAAAAAGATAAAATCGTTTACAAAGAACATTAGATGGAATTTGTAGCGTTTAAGATATGAAAGCATTCGTAGTTTTATTTTAAAAGCCAAATAAAATGTCTAGTCCTTTTTTGCAATATGTTAAAAACGAATTTATTCGATATAAACAATATAGTTTTAAATTTTATGTTTCTAAAAAAATAATGGCTCATGTTAAACAGTCATAAAATTCAATATCTTACAAATTTTTAAGAATTATCAATATTTTAAACAAAAGAATATTCTGGAAAATTTTAGACAAACAAAAAAATTTCTTTACAATTGAATGAGCTCTAAATTTAAACAAACTAATAACAGAACATAATGTAATGATTTATTTATAAAAGCACGAGTCTTAAAGATTGAGTTCTTGTCATAAATGTCTTATGAATAGCTTTAACAGAACCAAACACGATAAATCTGTATTCGCACCAAAATTTTGAATGCATTTTGTATGGATCTAATTTTTATTTGCACTGAGAAATATATGACAAAACGAACATAATATAATAAAGTTTACCGTATTTCTGACACTATTGGAACACTAAAAAGCTATTTTTATTTTTAATAGATATTCTTGCTTATTAATTACTTATTTCTTATATCTTGCTTATTTATTTAATATTTCGAACGGGGCATCCTTTTTATATTGAAATAAACAAAATAGTTGAACCTTACATTTGATTTAGTTATTTCAATAAAAAATAAAGAAAAAGAGAACTATAAAACCTGAAAGTTGAAATATTGTAACAATTTAAAATGCAGTGCTGAAATCTAATTTTAGATCTCGGTAGCCTCAGAAGCAAAATTTCGAGCAATAATGTATGTGTTTACTTTTCAGCTATAAACCTAATTTTGAATAGAAAACTTAAGAATATGGAAGGAATTCGTAGTAATAAATGTTATTAAAATAAAATAACATAGTCTTCATAATTATGTTTATAGTTTTCCAGATAAAAGAATTAATAAAACACTTTTTAAAAGAAGTTCTTTTTTCCAGCCAGTGTGCCACAATTTGTCTAGAATCGTTTTTATGATATTTCTATAGCTACGTTTATAGTTAAAAATTATAACAAATGAGAAAATATTTAATTTTTAAACTAGACTTACAAACAAGATATATATTCATGTCTTAAACGAAAAACAAACCATTTTTCATAAAACTGTTTCTTTACTTAACAACAAGAAAGAAATTCGATTAATAACGCGTGAAAATAAAAAGGTTTATAAATTACCCCAACTATTATTCTTAAATCATTTGTGTTTTAATGGCAGTGGTTATTAAACTCTCCAATATATCATTCAATTGTTTAGTAAAAAAAAATACACGAAATAGAAAAGAATAATGTACTATTTTCGCTTCAAATAATTTGTCAGGAACACTATGCTACATTAAACGAACGTGAAGGAATCGGTAAAAATTTTTATAAAGTACACAAAAATAAAACATAAAGAAACGTTTAGTTAAAAAAACTAAAAAAAATTTTTCAATTGTAATAGAATTAATTTGAAATTTCGTAATGTGGTAATGCTTTTAAATCAAATCCCAGTTTCGTTAGCAACTAAGTAAAAAAAAAAGAGAAGATTTTAAATATATCAGTCAACAATTGCACATCCATGGTATTTTTTAAAGAATAACTTAAATCCTTCTAAGTAAAAAATTGGTTTTTAAGTGGTGTTTTTTTTAATATAATACAAAAATTACTTTCATTCTCTAATTTATTGATCGGATAATATTTTTTCTTAACATGAATAAACACAACGTCAAGAATGTGAGTCTGATAATACACGTTTCAGAATAAAATTTGTCTTTGAAGAAAAAAATAGCCCAATAGTGATTCTCAAAAGGATTTATTAACAAAGGTAATAATTTTGAACTATAGAGAACATTAATTGCAGTAAGTCAATGTTATTCCAATGTCTGAATAATAATTACAAATATTGACATAGACAAGAATAACAATGACTCGAATAAGAATGACGTTGTGATAAACTCAGTAAAGAAAAATCAAGGAAACACAATAATACATTGCTTGCTTCTAGTCAGTTTGCGCAAAAATAACTGAAGGGTTTAAAATTGGAAATTAATACTTTTCATTTTATTTACACTTTTCTTAACACATTAGAGCTGATTAGAGCTTCATGCTCAATGTATGCCCGCATCTTAAATATCTGAATTTTTAAAATTCGATTTCTAAGATACTTATCTTACGATTTCGTTCCAATTTTGTATTTTGCCATAAAAAATTGCGTTCTTTAAAATAGTATCAGAATTTGCTTTCTCCGTACGCTTCAGTTGTTCAGTTTAAAATAAATAATTTTAAGCTAGCAATAGTTTAATAAAAATGTGTTATAAAACGAGAAGCGAGAAAGTACTTATATAAATTAAATTTTTATGCAATTCTAATTTTAATTTTTAAAATAAATAAATGAACTATATTTTATCTTGATCAGCTGGTTAAAAAAACAATGACTTTGCCAAGATATAAAGTAGAATGAACCGCTAAAATCTAAAACTGGATAAAGGAGAAAGTTTAACAGATTGAGATGGCAATAGGAATCACTAGAACATTTCATTTGCTCGATTGGCCTTTTCCCAAAAAGTTCGAAGCTATTTTTATTCGTATTACCATTCCTAATAGTCGATCAAATATTTCCTGATCTATCTTTATGCCGAAATCTTGATAACGGCAATGGTCCATTTAGCTACTTGAAGATTCAGTTAAATATTTATTAAATTTTCGATATTTCTTTCAAAAATTGTAAGAGACCTTTAGCCTTCCGTTTTTGTTAAAAGCGTCATTATTTTATTCCATTTTTGGATGAAAGGCTATTTGATATTATAAGCCTATGCAGCGAAATATAAATCGATTATTACGTTTTATGTTTCAACTTTAAAGCCGTTTTTTCTAAGAAGAATAGTAAAATTTATTAAAATAAATTAAACCTATTATTTTCACAGAAATATGCAATATCAGTTTGTTGCATGTTTTAACTTAAATAACGTAAATTGCGTTTAATTATTTATTGTGAAAATATTGTTTAAAATCAGTGTTTGCTTTTAGCAGAGTTATACGCAATTCATTGACGAAATGTTGAGTGGTTCGGCTTTTCAAATATTTCACGAGTAGTTGAGGATGTTATAGCTCATACGTCAAATTTGAGTTTTAAATACATCTATTGGTGGAAAACTTTATCAATGCCATTAATGTTTCCCAATCATCTTCGAAAGTGGAGGAAGGGACTTTTCTTACAAGCTAAATACACAGTTTAAAAAAATCCTGGGTAAAATTACGTTATATAGTAAAGCAACTAAGGCTGCATCTTGCATAAAATCCAGGTCTTTTTCAAAATTCATTTTTATCGTAGAATACTATACCATAATTTTTACAGTAATATTTTTTGATTAGAATCATTTAGTGATTTTAAGGTAATTACTATTGTAAAAATGTCGTTACTTTTTGCCGTCATTTGATCCGAAATATTTTACTGTGTAAACAATCAGTAAATTCTAGAATTTTTTTTTTTAAATTTTTTTTTAGAAATTTCCATTCTACATTAGGTGGCAAAATTTCTGGAATTCTTTTTAACGTTTTAATACTTTAGAGAGGCCAACTTGCTGCACTTTGTGGTTAGTTTTTTTAGTAGTCAAATAATATATAATCCTAATTAGTACTTACGCATTTTTAGCACTAGTTGCCTTTCTCGTTCTCTATCTAAGCGTCTAGTATTTCTCACTGTTCTATTTAACTTCGTTCAAGCTGTCGCCATTCTAATCATCCTTCTAGCATATTTCTCCATTACTTACTACTCTTCATTACATATTATACAATAATATTTTGTTAAATTTACCAAAGTCATTACCAAAGCACTTCGGTAAAAATTAACATGCTTTTTAGTTTTCAAATAGATCCAGAAACACAGTCAATTTGATCTTATTTTGACAGTTTTGTTCATACTTTTTTTTTCAGTGCGTATTTGCATTTTTAGTGTCATGCATGTGTCATATATTTCATAAACATTGTTGATTTTGCAAAATTTACTTGATTAAAAACAACCAAGTTTTCAGTAGCATAAAACCGATACAAACAAGAAGGATTGGCTAAAAAAAACAATATTTTTCTTCAGTTTCAGTAAGATTTTTTTTAAACAAACTAAAATATTTAGTTGAAAACATATACAGGTCACGCATATCTGTGTTCAAAATTGCCAATACCAAATTGAAGATTAAAATATAAGTATTGCCCTTCCGGGATTTTTTATCACGTGTCTTTCGCTTCAGCCCTTAATTTTCAATAGTGTTTTTGTATTTGACAATGGTGATGTATTACAAAACAATTAATAAAAGATTTAACACAGAAACGTTGTATGGTTAAAAATATTTTTGTCGCTAAAATTGAAGATGAACGTTCATAAACTATGGAATGTTCTATATTTTCAAAGAGCATTTTTTGACGTCATAGGTATATATTTATTGAAACCTACATAAAATACATAAATTTAAGCTTAATAAACTAAACATTTTAAAACTGAATAACGTTATTGATATTTACTTCTTCATTTTTGTCTCAAATTTCTTACCTTTGCTTCTTTAAACAGTTTATTAGGATACTTTACATTATTTCAAGATTCAAAATATGCGGATAATTTGGATAAAAGCCAGATTTTGAGTCATTTGGCAACCGTTTCAATACCGAGACACGTAATGAAATGGTAGTTAGTATAAATTTCATTGCCGTACTTTAGAGAACGCTAGAAAGCTAAAGTAAACTCATTTTTGGAATTATTCTGATTTAAATTGTCGTAAATTCCTTTTGAAATTCTTACACTCCTTATGGAAAAATCCTTTTGTTTTATGACTTAAGATAATTTGTAATACTTTTATTATTAGTCTAGCATAAAATTTTTAAAACTGTAAATATTTTGCGTGATACGCTCACGCTACAAAAAGTATCTAACTAATATTCATTAAAAATTTTTGATTTATGAACCTTGTAAATTGAAAATGAACCTTGTAAATTGAACCTTGTAAATTGAACCTAGAAATTTGTTAAAAATATTATACATTAATTTCGTGCATGTGAATTTTTAATTTCATTGGTTTTAAGTATTTATTGCCGTCAAATGTAAATGCTTTATTAAAATTTATATTTATTTTAAAGATTTAGATTTTTTATGGAAAAAATATTTCGGTAAAAATAATTTTTCATTTCATTATTTCATTCCACATCAATCTATCCAAGTTAATATACTCAACTCAAAATAAAAGCGGGAACTGAAAACAAAGAAAATTGTCGAATCGATAATTAGATGTGTAATGAGCCAAACATCTATAATACAGTTCCAAATGTTGCATTAATGCAATTACAAAAACTTTAAAATAATTAATAAAATAATAAATAATTAATAAAATTATTATTACGTAATAATAATATTAAATGATAATGAAGTAATAAAATTATAAAGGCTAAGAAAAGAAATTCTTTCAACTTTAATTGACGAAGCATATTTTTCTTTGAAAAGCTCGATCAAATAATTAAAACTGCACTCAGAAGGAGTTAATAACTCTCAAATTAATTATCAAATGTAAATTTTTACTCATTGTAGTCTTTGTATGTTTTCCTACTCTGAGAAAAAAAGGTATGGTAAAAACTGCCAGTATATTGAAAAAGTTACACTGTCTCTAACACTATAGACATGAAAAATATTTGGTAAAGTTTGCTTTTTAATTTTGAAAATAAAAAAATTTTGAAACGCCCCCGTTACCATATGAATGGAAAATTATGAATGACTTAAATATTTGGTTATATTAACCAGAAATTTTTTTAAAATTCTTTTTATGAAAAAAGTCATTAACTTACAGTACGGTTAATTTTCGCCATATAATCACCTCCGTAATGCCTTTAGGTATTATAATATTTTTTTTCAGAAAAAAAAAAAAAAAAAAAAAAAAAAAGGAAAAAAGAATGTAACGCAAATTTGAATATCCAAACCGGCAGTGTTAGCCTCGCTTATGCTTCTTCAATGCAGAGAGAAATATACCTCTAAGCTTTTTCAACCTCTTATTTACTTATGCCACTAAACAATCGAAGTAAATACATAAAATGCCAAATTTAATTTTATCTGAACCTCTCTCAAATCCACGTTGACATCTGCCATATACTCGGCAAATAACTAAATTCATCAAGTGTAGCTTCCATTTGAACTCTTCATTACTTTCACTTGCTCTAGTTATTTCCCTCATGTCAACCGAAAGACATTTTATTCTTTCTTTGTTTCGACTTTATCAATGAAAGCTTCACTTTAAATGTATTACTGACTGAGACAGCAGAATGCTATTTCCATTAAAAGCTTTTCGACGAATTTAATATCCAGTTTTCGATATTTGATAAGAAGTATGCAGCAAATTATGCGTCTGATTAATTATATAAATGATCTGAATATATATATATATATATATATATATATATATATTTATACTTATTGTGCTCTATTTTATTTATTGTAATTTGCAAAAAAAAATTTGAGTGCTCCTCACACTATTGTATTGGTATATTTTGCTTTCCTTCCTTTTTTTCGGTTTCTTTTTTTTTTTGTTTTTTTCAGTTTCTGTTATTTTTATTTTTTATTAATTTTCTTTTCTCCCTTTTTTTATTTGTTTAGTATTTTCCTTTGTTATATCTTCATTTCAGATTTTAAGATTCAGATTCATAACAGATTTTAAGTGTTCTATTTACTTGCAGCTTATGCGCAATAAATGAAACTTATTGTTTTTCTTAATTTTTTCGTGTTTTTTTGTATTTATTTATTTTGCTATATATATATATATATATATATATATATATATTAAATAAATACAAAAAAAACACGAAGAAAATTAAGAAAAACAATAACTTTCGTTTATTGTGCATAAGCTGCAAGTAAATAGAACTCATAAAATAAGTTCAAAATGAAGATAAAACAAAAGAAAATTACAGACTAATGAAAAAAAGCGGAAAAAAGAAAATTGATAAAAATAAAAATAACAAATAAATAACATAAGATTTTGCGTGTTATTTTTACTTATTGTGTTCTATTTTATTTGTTGAAATTTTTGTAAAAATTTTTTGAGTGCTCCTCACACTATTGTGAGGAGCACTCAAAAAATATTGTATTGATATATTTTGCTTTGGCTATATAAATACAATATTAGAAAGCACTCTTTTTTGCATATACAATCGTGTGGGCAGATGAAAAGATTATATCTTTTTTTTCCGGATTTTTTGAAAAAGAATTCTATCCTTGTTTTTGTTATTTTTATTAATTATCTTTTTCCCCTTTTTTCATTAGTCTGTAATTTTCCTTTGTGTTATCTCTTCATATATATATATATATATATATATATATATATATATATATATATATATATATATATATATATATATATATATATATATATATATATATATATATATATATATATATATATATATATATATATATATGAAAGGAGAAGAAAAAAAAAACTATTGGAATAAAATTTAAAAATAAATAATTAAGGAAAATAAAAAACGTTATCTCTTCATCAGATAACACTATTATATCCGGAGAAGGGAGAGCTTTCTAATATTGTATCATTAATATAGCCAAAGCAAAATATATTATTACAATTGCGCGAGGAGCATACAATAATTATTAATACAATAGTGTGAAGCAAAATAGAACACATTAAGTAATAAATATCACGTATAAAACAGAAAATAAAATGTAAAAAAAGCCGAGCAAAACACAAAACGAGATCTATAAGGTGATCAGAATATTCAAATGAGCTTACATGTATGGGAAAATTTAAATATATATATATATATATATATATATATATATATATATATATATATATATATATATATATATATATATATATATATATATATATATACATATATACTTATAAAAAAGTTTGCTGATTTTCAAAACCTTCTTTTAAATAATTTTTAAATATGCTTAAAAAAAACAGAAGAAAAAGCGGAATTGGTTATGGGAATAGATGATAAAAAACGAATTAGCAAAGCTTTTAAATTTAATTCAAATGCTAGTTTTGCTACATGCAACGAATGAGAAAATTTTCTGTTTTAAGGGTTTTTATAGAATAGGTTAATTAGAAACTAAGAACAATGTTTTTTTTAATTAAAAAACTTAGTTAAAATAACATTTAATTCTTTTTTAATGAATAATTAGAACTTTACTAAAAAGAACATCGTAATTAAATATGTAGCAGACGTTTTGTATTCAAAAGAAAATTCTCATTATAAAATTCACCTGTTTTTACACTAGGTCCATTGAATACTCAATTTAGGAAATTTAAAAAAAAAAGTAGTGTACTAATTGAAAAGCAAATAAAACGATTCAAATGATGAATAAATTTATTTTTTTTATAAACTGGTTATTTTATTACTCCTTAGCTTAAAAAAAAACAAACGAATTTTTATAAAATTATCATTGTATTCTGGGTATTTAATAAATTCTTTTATTGTCTATCCATCATATATCTAATTGAATCCTTTTTACTAGACTTCTAATATCAATGTATATTCAAATATTTTAGCCAACCATGTTACATCAATATAATTAATATTTGATTGGACAATTAATAAACATTGATTAAATTCCAAACTATGATATTTACAATCAATCTGTCTTTCTATGATTTTTCAAAAACACTCTTTTTTTTCTTAGTAATCGTTTTAGAATAAATATCCTTATTTAAAATGTAATTTTAGAAACTTTTTAAATGTTTAGCATTTATAATAGAATGTCTAATATTATTTTACAATTAAAAAACAAGTCTTAATTTTTGTTTTTTTTTGGTGTTTACATTTGATTTTATACTTTTCCAATTAGGCTCAGTTATCTGATGTTTTTATATGGAGAACATAGAATATGATAGTGCTTCAATTCTAATATCTGATGGTCAATCTAATATCCATAAAGAGTGCTGAAAACATTGGAAGAAAACTCAATCTTTGATAAAATTCAATATTTTTGCTCTAAATTTAATTTTTAAAAATAATTTTAAATGATTTTCCTTAGAACTTTTAGTTTATAAAAAAATTTCAAACTTGAGATATAATCATAAAAAAAGATATAACATTTTGCAATCACACGCAATTATTACTAATTATTTACTTGAACCATACATTAGGGTGTTTTTTTTTGTAAATAGCAAAAATTAAGAAAGAAATGTGACTTAATTTAAAAAGTTGGTAATAATGAGTCGATATACATAATTTTAAGCTTTTTATCCTGACGCTTTTAATTGCTTAATAAATGAAATCATGAAATTAGAATAACGTGAATCAGTAATATACTTTAAAAACCATAAGTTTAAATGATAAAATACTGGAAAAATTATTTGTATTTCTTAATACTGAAATAGCTGGAATTATGACTTATCTAAAACCGCCATTTGAGGTCAATTTGACTCCAATTCGATTACAAAGTAAATTATCTTTTAATTGATGAATATTGTTAAAAATAAAATACACAACGGTTTTTGGAGATTCAAAAAACATTTTTTTTATTAACACAATAACAATATGACAATACAGTATATTATTGCATAGCAGATTATTCTTTGCCTGGGACACAAGTCACACGGTTAAAAAAATGAAAGACTTGAACGTAAGCAATAGGTATTAGAACACGTTTTAAAATATGCATGTTTAACCATTAGTTAAACATACAGAAAGTGGATAAAGTGGACAAAAAAAATCAAATTAATTTCTACCAGTTCTCATTGGTATGAGAAATTTGATTATCTCCGTTGCAAAGTTAAAATGCCTCCTTATTTAGAGACTGAAGAATTTAATAAATTTGGACAAAACAATATTCCGAACAAAAATGCACAAAACAATATTTCGTAGTTCTTCAATTAACAACAGAATGAACTTGAAATGCGTAATTCGGGTGATGAACTATTCCTTGAAATCTGTCCAGAGATTGAGCATCGATATATATCTATATTAGCATTCATTAATGTTAAAAAAAAAGTACAATCCACCTGCAAGTTTCACCCGTGTAAAATAATTCCTTAGCATCTACTATGCCTGCGTTTTGCTTCATTGTACAGTGCATGGGCCTTTAATCTATGTTGTGTTCTGCAAACATATTTACATGAATACTAATTAGCATTATGACAATAATTTTTTTTGCATCTAAGCATTTAGTGTCTTGTTTTCATTTTATCGTGCAGTGTATAATATAAATGTCACTAAGAAGAAGTGACATGAAAATGAGAGCAAATTTTCCCTAGTTCAGGCGTTCAATCCGAATTATCTGAGCAAAAAAAATATCTGCATGTCATACTGAGAAAAATAAGCCATTTGTCCCGCTCTGCACAGACATTAGGTGTGGTACCTACTTAGAGAACTATATTTTCTAGAGTTGAAATTCAGTTGCTTATTTTTCAACTTATTTCATTGCTCAAATATAGATAACCATTCACATCATTTTTTTAACAATTATATCAGTTGAACACAAAAACATAATAATGTCAAATTTATGTCGCTTGTTCCTCAAGTGATAAATTTGTATTATGATTTACATGACACTAACTTTTCTCTTCATTCAGTTCTTTCCTGGCCAGTATTATAACAAAAATAACTGTTTATAATCTGGATGTACATTACGTTGAAAATAACAGACCACCCAGAATAACTTTTGATTTAATGATCAGATTTTCATGTTCTAATACTCAATTTCAATGACTCGAAGAGCTGACCTCAATATGCTAATTAATAAGTGCAGACTATATTTTAAGTTACGAAATCAGACACCAAAACGTACTTTCTCTGAATTAACATACAACTATGAGTGCTCTCAAAATATAAGGGGGGGGGGGAGCCGCTATCTGGGAAATATGGTTCCAATAGTTTGATCAGGTAAGCACTTCTCAGTTTGGACTCCTTAATGTTTATTTTACTTTTTGCACAGTTCGCTATATCTCGAGACTTTTTTAAAGAAAAATAATAATAAAAATACTCTCAATTATAAAATTCGTTTATCCAAAGATAATTTCGTAAAAAATAACTATTAGTGAAAAATTAATAATTAATAATTAAGAATGGTCAAAAAAATATATATAGCTAGGTGCGTAATTTTTTGCTGCATTATTTTAAATAATATAGTTTTACATGGCAAAATACAAAGTTTGAAGGAAATCGGTCGAATAATTCCTGGGAAATCAAATTTTAAAAATACGATTTTTTCAAAATTCGATTTCTCACGTTTCTACCGATTCTGCTCAAATTTTGTATTTAATGTAAAACTATATACTTTAAAATGAGGCAAAGCAATGTTACCTTACAATTCAAAAGTTTTTCGACCATTCTTAAACAAAATAATAAAAAATAATAAGTATTTACTAAAAGTAATTTTTGCATGGGATTATCTTTGGGTAAATGAATTATGTAATTGAGTTTAAAAATTTGTCAATTCGCTTAAAAAGTTCTCGAGTTATGGTGACATAAGCAAAAAGTAACATTAACATTAAAAGGCCTAATTTTTGATGCTCCCTCCTGACAAAACTATTGGGACGATATTTTCCAGATTGCGGCTGTCCCTAAATTTTGGGGGTCAAAAATCCGAATCCGTTGAAAAAACGCACGTTCATTCAGAAAAAGTTTATTTTTGTGTCAGATTTTGTAACTTAAAATATCGTTTGCATTTCTTAATTAGTATATTTGAGGTCACCGCCTCGAGCCACTCAGATTGGGTCCTAAAACGTTAAAATCCGATCTTTAGATCTCAAGTTATTCAGAGTGGTCAATTTTTGTGTGCTCTGAACATAATTATTTTAAACACAGATTTGAATTTGTAATTCAATTAAAGCTCAACCTAGCTACTTCAAGCCCTGAATCTAAGATACTATATAATTTAACGAAAATTATTGCCTTTATCGGAAATTATTGAAATTTTTTTAACTCGGTGAGCTTCAATTTCTCTTCTGATTCAAATCAGACTTTCCAAATTAGAAACAGGAATAGAACTACAAAACTGAGTGTTTTTCTTTCGAGAGTCAAAATGATCCTTTTTGGCAGTTTGAAGTATTTTCTATGATTATTTATTTTAATAATCAACATAAACGCATGGATTTTGATCCAGTATTACGTAAAATAAATTTATGAAAAGTCGTAAAAAATCCGAGCTTTAAAGCTAACGTTTATCATCAAAAACAACATTAAGAAATTGCTGTTAATTATAAATGCCTACATTTAATGTAAACGTGCAAAGTTTTTTTCTCATTGTAACTTTAAAAATAAAGATTTGTTTATTATTAAAGTTACAATAAGACCTGTTTTGCACATAGTTTTAAATGAAAATATTTATTCAATTCATTTTCATGAAACTCTAACCTTTGAATATAAAAAAGGCCGACAGGGAAAATTCTAGTTACTATGATATTTTTTAGTACAAATGGCTTACAAGTTGACTTTTATCTTACAAAATGAATATAAATGGATTTTTCTCCCAAAGAAAAGTTTTGCTACCTTCGAATAGGCCTAAAATCGAATGCAATATGGAGAATTGCTGTCTACTTTCCTCGAACAAAAGTCTTAAACCATCTTTTTTATGTACAAGTTGTATTATTCTTCGAAGTGAGAAGTCAAACAGGCTTTAGAGACATATGTATGTATATAAAAAATACTATTAGAAAGAGAAAAAAAAGCATAATTTATATATATTTCCAACCGCTTTGATCCGATTTTCTGTGTCTCTTGAAAATGATCCTGGACCTCTATTATTTACTTTAATCTAAACTGAATTACTATAAAGTTACTTTAGAGTTCCTATTAATGTATTGTTGTTTCAGCTTTTAAATATTTATTTTTACTAAAATATATTATGTATTAAATATATTTTATATTAAACTAACTCACTTGTAGATTGAAAGTAAAGTCTTAAAAAAGACCTTTAACATTTACTTGAAAAATATTAAATAATTTATGCAAAATTAGATTAATATATTTAGTAATCAGACTCGTATATTAATCAGTCTTATAAATTTGGTTTAAAAAATTATTGTTACAATTAGACGAGTCAATCTAGAAGAAAAAGTTTGGGATTTATTTTAATTATTTTTCATAAAAGTATGTTTTTGTGTATATATATATATATATATATATATATATATATTCATTGTTTATTTGTTAAAATAAATATAATTGAATGTCATTGAGAATATCTCATTCGCATTAACTTTGATTATTAAAAGAACTGCTTAAGCTTTCCCGTAAAAATATCCATTGACTTACATGGCATTAAATTGAAAAGTTAAGGAACAAAATATAAATTACTGTTTTAATTGGTTTAAATATAACATCCGTTAAAGAACTCTTTATTTATTTATTTTTCAATTTACGATATTTTTAGTGATTATTCACAAGTAAACTAAATATAAAAGTTATTTGGAAATTATATGATGGCTTTCAAAATTTTATTTAATTGAATATCTATTTATAACGTTGTATAAGAAATTAATTAGTAATAAAAATCTATTTAAAACCTAGCTGCACAAAATTGTAGTATATTGTGAATTTAAATAAGTTTCAATTTACATTAGGCCCATATTTTATTCTATTTCATCTAATTACCTATTAAATAAAATTCTTTTAATCGCAATATTAGCTAAACAATCTTAATGTAATTAATATATTAAAAATAATGGTTCAGTAGAGTTTTTAATTAAGTTCTCGTGCGTTGGAAATTTATTTAAACTTTTACATAAAATCAGCAATTTTTCCCCTTATTGTAAGTAATGCATTACGATATTTCCACCAAAATGCTTAAAAAAAATCTGCTATTAAATTTAAAGCTTACGAGTTTTATATAAAAATTAATAATCTATAATTGTAAATCCCTTTTAAAATGTTCATTCGCGATATCATGTTTTGATTTATTACAAATATTCACTCTCGATTTTCATGATTTTCAATTCAAATAGCTTGGAGTTTTTTTAAGTTTTTTTATCCCTTAAATTTCTTAAAATTATACTTAATTAATCTTTGGATAAAACGTCTAAAATATCAATATACATTAAGATTCAGAACAGAAATAAGAAATAAAAGAAATACTAATAAATTCTAACAAGAAATCAGCATTTAAAAGACTACAACATTTTACTTTCTAAAAGTTCCTCGTAAAAAGATGCAATTTTTAAACAGTTATTTTTGTAATTTGAGTTGAGATATTTTATTAATTTCAGTAATTAAAAGGTAGGCTTACAATATTGAAAAACTATATCTATAATGTATAGATTTCAATAACAATATACTGATGGGCATAGTTCATTTTGAAAAATTAGAGCGAAAAGCATATTTATTTATAGTAATATTTTTTTATTTTTTTATTTCCTATGAGCTGCACAATCAGTCTTCCCGATGAGCAGACCTATTGCGTTCTCCAGAATTGGTATCCACTCTTTCAGGACCACCACAATGGGTGAGATACCGTTGGCCATGTTAATTTGGACGTCTAGTTTCTGCCACACTAGATGGCAGCATTTTTAGTAATATTAAATATAAATAATTATATTTATTAAGAATTGTAAATTTAACTATTAAAATAATTGTGGAAGTAACCAGTATACATTTGCTATTAAAAAAAGAAATTTTTAATTAAAATAAAAATTATTTATATATTTAAATATTTTGACTATTCAAAAATGTATTTAGGAAAAAAAAACTAAAAGTACTTTTAAAAAAAATTATCAAAAACAATAATTTAATTACAAAATCAATCAATCTAAATTAGAAAATAAAAAAACATAAAAATATAGTTAAATTTGGGGTATTATTATAAAAATGAAGAGAAAACTAAAAAAAATGTGATAAAAAAATGTAAATAACATTTACTTGGCAATCTAAACAAAACACCCAATAAGTATTTGAAAGAGAAAGAAAATTTAATCAAGGAAATTAAACAGACTCAAAAAAATAAAAAGTAAGCAACGAAAGTGATCTCGAAACTTATCAATTTTCTTTAATCATCAATATTGAAACACTTATTAAAACTTATTCTATTTAACCTTATATCACAAATATGAATTTATTATCGAATGTAAGAGCTTATATGCACGAAAACAAAATTAATTAGACTCAGTCCTTTCATTCTGCTCTTGAAATGAACATTACGAAAGTTCAAAACCTCTTGAAATCAAAGGCTTATAACACATCGAACTCAAACCATACACTTCAAACTCAAATGCAATGGCTTTTAATGAAACTATACATGAATCAAAACTTCTTCTAATTTAAATACATTTCTCAAAAGTGATCACTTTTTTTCAAAATATTAAATTTTTAGTGACATCATTGCTAAGAGTTCTTCGGTTAGATATTCAAACGGACAATGTTAGAATTTGCTACTATTTTTAAGGATGCGGCTTAGAGTATCCAGTTGTTCGTCCTTTTTCACTAGATAATACATTACAAATAGTACATTTCAAAAATGTTTTTTTTTATTGCAAAAGCACTTGACTTTACATCATGATAACAAAATTATCATGACCAACGTTAATATAATGATAACAAAATAAGCCATATTATATAAATTCATAAATAAGCTATGCTATTGAAGAAAAAAAAATAATTGAAAGGTTGAAGAAATAATTGAATTATATCTGCATAATGCCATATTTGTCTTATATGGAAATAATACCTAAAATAATATGCATCTTCTTCCCCAAATTATCACCTTCCACAAACCTGTAATTGTACTAAGTGCTGAGGTTAAACCCTTTCAAAAATGTCAGTTATCATTCTCAAAAAGGGTCCAACCAATCTTCGATTTGTAATACCTTTATATAAATGAAAAATAAATGTTTCCCTCAAGCATATGAAATTTTTACCACTTTTTGATTACAAGAAATTATTTCAAGTTACCATATTTCATAAAGTTATTTTTTTAGCATACACATTTCCTTCTTAAAAAAAAACAAACTCATAATGGAAAAAGTTCCCTTTTGCTAAAACATCACGCTCATTAATTCGGTCGACGTTCATTAACTATCGATTATGTGCTTAACGAAACTTAAACATCATTAAGAAATTGCCAAAGAAATAAGAAATGAGATTAGACCGTTTCCCTTTGTGGTCTCATTATGGGAAAATTACGATGGCTTTTAAGAGTTTTCTAATTTGATTTCATAAAAATGACACTCATATAAAGAAAAATGAAGATAATATGTGTCCATGGATGTTTGGAAATAGCTATCAATTTTACTTAATTACTTATACGTACTTTAAGTTCGGAATAACTTTAGAGTCGACTTAAATCCAATTCGATTCCAGTTAAATGATTCTGAAATTTTTATTGCCTTAAATAATTAATTGCTTCAATAACATTGTTCTGTAAACTTTTTTCGTTTAACAAGGAAGTTACTTCTTAGTTCTACATTTAACCAAAATCTAATACATATTTTGATTTTGGTTAAATGCAAAAAAAAACAAAAAAACTCCATATAATCCTTACATATAGATATATTTCTATATAATCTCTTAGAATATACCATCATTAATTAGTTAAAAGTTAAGTAATCTGTTACCTGTCTTTGTTCTTTTTTTGGGTTATAACGTAGGAATATATAAATAAGAAATTTTGAGTAATCAATGCACTAACACTACACTGCAATAAATTTCGAATCAAATTAGAGTAAAAATTACCAGCCTCCTGAAAGCAGCATAAAAAAACTCCATTTCACAGTAATATCTATTTTTACAGTAAAATTTTATATCTTAATTTTTACAGTTATATTTATTTAATTACTGTGATTTAGTAATTTTACAGTAAATATTACTGTAAAAAGTACGGTACATCTGATCTTTTATTCTAGAAAAGTTTTACGGATAGAAGTACTGCCACTATGACAGTTGGTACTTTTCACAGTAATTTGATTCTGAATTTTTTCCAATGTCGTGGACTTAAAAGCAGGCACCCATTTTCGAGATTTGCCAAATAGGAACGAGAAGTGATTTTAAATATAAAACGAAAAATTGTTAGCGAAAAGTGAAAAAATAAAGGTGAAAAACAAAACTAGAAAGAAAAAAACCAGATGGGAGAGAAAAAATATAGACAACAGAACAAGAAAAATCACTGTCGTCGAGAAGCGCAAATCAGGATAAGATTCATTTCCGGACGATATGCAGAGGTTGTGATCAGCGTATGTCATTAACAACAGAATCCGAAAAGGGTTACGATTACTTATTTTTGTGCTGGTTTTCTCATTTGTATTACTTTCCAAAATCTGCAGCTACCATTTCAGAATATTTAAGGTTTTCTATCTGCAAACCAGTGAATAGATTCTACCTCTTTTTTATCTCCGTTATTGAATTTTTCTGAACAAATATATTCAAATTATAACTGAAATATTTTTTTTGTTTTTTGTTTTTCTGCTGCATTAATTTTGTCAATACACATCATCTATGAGTGTATGAGAGTAGATAAAAAGAGTAAATGAAGTATTTTTTCCCGAGAAGATAAAAATCAGAATTTTATAGTAGTTGGATAAGAGTGTGGTATACTGACTTTTTTTGAAAAAGTGATTTACTTTTTCCACTCTTCGAACATTCTTGAATAGTAAATAAAAATTCAAGAATGATTCTAATGATGAAAAATTATGATATATATTTGAAAAAAATATAGGAAATTCTCAAAGCAGATCTTTTTGCTAAATTTTGTATTTTATGCTATGAATATAATGATTAATTCATAAAGTAAAGAAGTAATGAATTAAATAAGCGAAACTCGCTTTCACCAACAGTGTAAATAAAAACACGACTAAAATGCAATATTTTAAGAGTTTCCCTTCTCGTGTTTAATTATCGAGATTTTCTGAATTAGAATGACTCGAGGTTAACAAGCATCCTGATTTAACGAGTTTATTTTTCTGTTTTTCTCTTATCTAGAAAGAGTGGATGAATTAATCAAATTTAGATCTAAATATGAGATGCTAAAATTCGCTTTTTTAATCAGAATAACATTTTAATTTTAAACGGAATAACATGTTCAAAGTTTTTTTTTCTTCAAAAAAATTTCAAGTAAATGTGTCAAGTAAAAACCAGTTCTTGACAGGAACTACTTTATTAGTATTGCATTCGCAAAGGAAATAAAATATATGTATAACGAGTGTGTAACTTAGTCTTTTTATGTAGCTGTATCTAGATATCTAGATACCTGCAAAGGGAAATTAGATTAGAAAAAAAAATTGTGTACAGAAAAAATCTGTTTTTAAATTAAGTTAAAAAAAAAAAAACAGTTACTTGAATACTCTTTTTATTTTTTTATTTTTAATATATTTTATTAATTTTATTGTTAACTATAATTATACTATATTTTATATTAATCTTATTAATTTTTATATTAATTTTATAAATTTTATTATATTTAATTTTATTAATTTTATTGTTAATATATTTGCACAAAATTCACAAATAAATTTATGAAACATGATATTAAATGTGTTATTGCATTGCATGTATTTCTTAGTAAACGATTAATATAAAATTACATCAGAAAGTGCGGGTTCTTTTTGTTGTAAAACATGTATTTTCATTAAAAAAAAAAACTTCAAGCTAAATTAAATTTTAGATATTCAGAATTATAAAATCTAAGATAACGTCTGAAAGTTTGATCTCTTGAGTTTAAAGTAAGAGTTTGATATTTTAAATAAGACAATTAGTAGGATGATTTATGAAACTAAAACAATAATAACAAAATAAGCTTGATCAAAAGTTTAAATAAAATTATTTTTTTAATTGAAGTTGAAGGAAAACTTGAAATATAGAATATTATGTAAAAAAATTTAAATGAAAAAGAATTGTATAAAATATAGTTAATAAAATTAAGCTATTTTATTCAAATATAGTTCGTATAGTTAAAAATGTAAATAACTATTGAGTAAAAAATAAATTTATCAAAATATAGTATAATAATTTATATTTTGAAAAAATAAAGCAAATTTAATTATTTTTATACTGCATCAGCTAGCAATCTATTACAAAAACTTTTTTATAATTAATTAATAACGTAAAGTTTATATTTTATATAACTGCAAATGTAGAAAGAAAGTGTGTATTAATGTTTTTGTAAAAGAATTAAAGGTTTGGTTTAATGTTGAAATGGTAAAATATTTAAAATAATCACAACATATTTTTACTCCTTTTCTCCATTGTTATCAACTCCTAATTAGTTCTGTAAAAAAAATTGTTCACTTTCAAAAAATATAATTTAAATAAAAATGAAGGTTTAAAGAACTTGCTTTATTTCTTTATAAAAAAAGAGTTTCAGTTTCTTTTTTTTCACTTTTTTTCTTCTTTTTATAATAATGTTCAAAAGGAATTTTTTAAAAGAACATATATTATCTTATAAACATTAATTATCTCTTGCAATTAACTGCGTTTTTTTTAAAGAAACAAAACATCTTTTTCTGGAACCAATTCACATGAATATATTTCAAATATTTATAAAAATAAAATGGTTCATTAGAAATGGGATGATTGCATTAAAATAAAGTAAGCAATATTCGAGAGCAGAATAAGTTAAGGATACTTATCCTTTGCATGCACTTTTTAAAAGAAGGGTCTGTAGATTTAATTTCATTTTTTATATAGTTTTCTAGAATCTGCTGAGTTCATCGACGTCTGCTATTAAAGTAATATTTGTCTATCATTAGTTATCATCAATAAAGTTCTTTGTGTAGTGACTTCAAAAGTATTATATGGGTTTGAAATAGCTTAATCACTTTTACAATGAATATGGTAACCCTTAAAAGAGTAAGGTGTTTTAAGGTTCACAAATGTAAAAAATTACTCCTAAAATGCGGTTATGTTTTGCACCAAAAATAACCTGATTAATAAACCTCAATTTCAATTTCAATTACACAATACTTTTAGTTGAGATTGGGTGAAAGTATACACATCTCAAAAATACTTATTCGCTTGAAGTATAGAAAAAATAGCCAGCACTCCTCAAAAATAACTTCTCTAACGCGGTTGTTCTAAAGTCGATTTTCAACAACCTCAAAATGACCTCAAGTGTGAAAAAAACAACCTCATACACCTTGAGAGATTGATCTTTTAAGGTTGTTTTTTAAATCAACTTTAAATAAACCTTAAATCAACCTTGACACCTCAAAATAACTTCAAATAAGCCTCAGAAACACCATGAATTTGTGTTAGGGAAGCTGTTATGTTCCTCAAAAAAATGTTTTTTTTTTTTTTCAAATTTTTAAATTATTTAAAAATAACTACACTGCAAAATATTTTGGATTAAAATCCGGATCAAATTACGGTGGAAAGTAACAGTACTAAAAAGCACCAAAAGTACCAAAAAGTACCAAAAATCCATTTTTATGGCAATATGTTACTGAAAAAAAAATCTGATATACCGTAATGTTTAAAGCAATGATTGCGTAAAATTACTAATTCACTCTAATTAAATGTCTATTTTTAAACGGTAAAAATTTTACGGTGAAACTGGATTTTTCGGTTGGGGCTCGCAAGTGTCAGTAATTTGTACCGTAATTGTCATCCGATTTTTTTATAGTATTATTTAAAAATATTGTTTCATAATTATTTACTTTAATTGACTCATTTCAAGTTCTAGTTGAGCAACAGTGTCTTCTTCAATAGTATCTAAATTCTCATTGTAAAAACATACTTAATAATTACACCTCTTTGCGATGCAAATATAAAAGTTTGCAGATATAAAAAATGCAAAGACAAAAGTTGCTGTTATTTCCATTATTTAAACTATCGTGTCTTCGCATATATACTTCATTTATGCTTCAATAAGTCAATGATCAGGAGATGGGGTAGAAACATGACGGTTTATATTAAGTAACTGACAACAAATTTTTTTTCAAGCTTAATGTTTATATTTTACGTATGAAAAGAATTTCAGCTTCCCTGCACATTGATTAACTTTTAATATAGCACATCATACATTTTGCATAAGCTTTACATCAGTGAACCTAATAAGGGTTCACTCTTTTTTATATTTTCTTACAAACAAAAAGCACTTTTAGGCATGTAGTGAAATATAGGAAAAGTGTTTATTTTATTTTCACAGGGAAAAAGATAATAAAATATGAGTTAAAAATTAATATGTTACATCAATAAGTAATCAGATACATTTTATTACTTAATTGAAAAATTATTTAAAGGAAAAAAATTTAAAACTAACCAAATCAAATTTTATCTAATAAAATTTTAGCATTGCATAAGTGGTTGTAAATTAAACATTTATTAATGTTAAATGTTTGTGCACATCATAATAAGAATTTTTTTAAACAACTATTTAAAATTTTTTTTAGCGAATTACAATTATTAAGGGCATTTTTAGTGAATTTTTAGTGAAATGTTTTTAGTGAATAACAGTAATTTAGTGAATCTTTAGTGAACAGTTTTAAGTAAATTTCACTACATTTAAAACAATTTTTAATGAATTCAATAATTTCTAGGAAAACTCTGTTTTCCTTTTATCTAACTACTTAATTATAAGTATAGATATATTCTTTTTATATAATTCATACTTTTATTTTAAAAATAATCCAGACTGTAATTGGGAAAGCGTAATGAATCAATAACATTATCTAAATGCCTTTTTAAAGGAAAATGCTAAAATAAGAGACATATCTCGAAGATAAAATTTTTCAACGTTTTAATTCAACTTCTTTTTATTACTATCTAATCTGATTAAAAACAGATATTTTCTAACAAATGTTATTAAATTCCATTCAAAACTTTTTATGTAATCCAAAATTACAAGAACATTTCTGTTTGATATATGGACTATTCTTACTTAAAAAATTAAATGAAATATAGGACTTTGATTTATCTAGTTTATAACAACTATAGACGTGTTGTCTGGCAAACAACCAATCATAAATAAAAGATAGCGCATATATTAAAATTAAAAACATTAAAATACGAGAAAACTATTATAATTCTGAAATATGCCAAAATGAGTGCACTCAATATTTTGAATGGGATTCGGTTTTCTATGCTTAAGCACTTCTTTCCTATGTTAGAAAAACATGTTACGTCAGAAATATCAATACAATACATTAAGTAATACATTAAGTAATACAATACATAGTAATTTTTTCCAGAAACTTTTTCTTCGTGTCACATAATGTGAGTTTTACAAAAGTAATTTGAAATTTCTGGTTTGAAAATTTTGACATTTAACTAAAACATTTAATTTTAAGATTTTTTGAATATATTTTAACAAAAAGTGCTAATAAAAATTTTATATTAGATTTTTTTATTTAAAGTAAAACGTAAATAAGCTGCGTATGTTAAAAAATTCAAAAATTTTGAACAACAATAATTTATTTTTCAAATAGTACTAATGTTAGACTCGATATAATTTTTTTACATTTTTTGCAGAATTATTTTAACGAAAACACTGCTGCAGTTTCAAAAAAATCATGCATAAAGTTTAAAAAAATCATCATTCCTTTGGTGGAGTAAATATTATACGAGGTCAAAAACTTACAGGCAAACTTTATATTTAAAAACTAATTAGCACATTATTAACATTCATATTTTTGACTTAAATGAAAAATCTTCTAAACATCTAGAGAATAAAAAGCAATCTTGAATTAAATTTTTAAAAATATGTTTACTTACTAACATATTTTGACTATGCGCAAAATGCCATCGAAATATTAAAATGTCGGCACATGAAAATCACTTACATTATTGTAAAAAATGCATTTTAATAACTAAACTTTATTTTTAAGCATGCATGTCTTTCTCTAGGTTATATATGCATGTAGTTATAATTATTTTGAGTATGCTCTAGATATAAATATAAGTCGCAATTAGGTTCATATCAGTTTTGAAAATTATTAAATTATAAATATCATATTATTCTTTTCCTGGAAATATGTATAATCTATTTTTCTATAGTAACTGTTTTTTTATTTCAATTTCATTCAGTTCCAATTTGTTAATTCAATTTTTTATCGATACTATATCTGCAAAAAGGCAAAATTGCTTTAAAAAAATAACGTAAGTTTTCATTATACTCTGCTGTAAATACTTATATAAAGTTAATAGGCTTATATACACTAAGCTATTAAATATAGTAATTTAATAATCTCGGAGAGAGGATTAAAATCTAGTCAAAAAATTCAAATAATTGATTCAATTGCATACTAGTGCATTTAATGAAATTAATGTAGTAAACTTTTAATCTTAAATAGTAAATAATTTATTTTGTATACTAAGCAAAGAACAGTTTGGTCAAAATTGCCAGAATATGGTAAAATTTTATATATTTCTGAGTCTATCAGAAAACGAAAAAGCTCGGTAATTTTTTCCTAAGCGCATTGATAAGGATTTTCATAGAATATACAATAAAATATGGTTTTATTAAAAATGATAAAATTTGGTGAACCAGATGAAATTCGGTAATTTAACTAAGATACCTTAGATAAGGGCATTAAAATCATTTATTTCGTTTAATTTACTTTTCCGTTTTGTATTTTTTACTAAAAGTATGGTAATGAGAGTTAGAATTTTGAAAACAAGAATTTCTGGTAAGATATTTATATGAACGAAAAAATTACCGAAATGAAGGTTTTAATTGCCGGATATTTTGTTTTTCACAAACAGAATTTTGTTCTTTTCTTAACAGAATGGCATTAGTGAGATGATTTTAGAGTGTGTTTGAGCAAATCTCACCCGGTATTTTTGTGTCTCCTTAGAACCAGAAAATCTGTAAATTTTACCGTATTCTGGTAATTTTATTACTTATATTTTTACCAATTTACTGTCTCTCTTTAAATTATAGAGGGTTCCTGGGTTTCTTTGCTGACAAACTGACTTTTTCCGGAATCTTTTACTACATTATCCACACGATAAACTTTTTATTCCATAGTTGAAAAATAAATTCATCAAAATACATGCAAGTTACCAGAACTTAAACAAATGATTGCTTTTAAATAAGCTTGTTGATAGTTTTTGAAAGCACTTAGGTAAGCTTCTAGTCACATATTAAAGACAGTGCCACTGCATTATACATTTAAGGTTAATTAACTAATTGTGCCATGAAACAACTGAAATAATAATAAATATCAAATTAACGAAAAATAAATAATAAATTAAAGTGTAAATCTCTAAGTTAACTTAATCTAAGGTAATCCTTTTACATAAATCCCTAACTGAAATTCAAGTCGAATTTTTAGTAATTATTCCATTTATAAATTAAGGATGTAACTAGAAAATCAAGTATAAAAATAAAATATGCGATTAAATTTCAAGAATACATTTTTATACGTCATACATCTGGTAAAAATCTAATAATTTATCAACAGTTAGTTAGAAAACAGATTCAAAAAAAAATTACTCTGATTTAGAATATTAAAAAAATATAACGGTAATGTCAATAGAAAATATTTATCGCCTCAAATCCTGTTAATCCCTCTCTTCTACACTACTTCCTTTGAATCCGACATACCAATTTTTCCACCAAATGAAACAGTCTGTTTCTGAATTTACTAATTAACCTTTTAACTTTGATCTTCTAATCCTTATTAGACGTCATTTGGGAGACAGACACAGACTTGCAATTTGTAAAAGGGTATTGGTTCCTCAGGGGAATTACCTCTTTGGGATTAATCCGTATAGATGAATTCTACGGCTAGAAAAATTCCACGTTTTTGTTGTCATGTAAAAATTAAATAAATATATTATATTTTATATTTAGATGCTCCTAAGTCCCGTGGAGCACGTTGAATAGTAAGAAACTGATGATTGTTGAAATATTGAACTAAACTAATGACTTATAGATTAAATGGTTAGTAGCGTATGTGGGACGTTATTGTGAACTCGTGTAGAAAAAAATGCCCATCCAGGAGGTATTTATTGTATTTTACATTTAGACACCTTATTTAATTCCCATGGCGCATGTTGAGTAGTGAGAAAATGATGATGGCTGAAGTAATAACCAAAACGTATGACTTATAGGTTAACTGGCATGTTGAATAGTGTGAAACTGATGATTGTTGAAATATTGACCTAAACTAATGACTTATAGATTAACTGGTTAGTAACGTATGTTTGTCGTTAATATGGACACGTGTAGAAAAAAATACCCATCCAGGAGAGATATTTTGCAGAGATACTTTATTTAATTCCCATGGAGCGTGATTAATGATGGGAAACTGATACTGGTTGAAATGCTAACCAATAAAATCTGGTATGCAAGTTATATGAACTTATGTAAGTGATATAAACCATGGAAGAAATAAATAGGCATTAAAAGTAGTTCAAATATTAACCCCTAGGCGCGAAAATTCACGCAAAAACAAACAAAAAATCACAACTTGCAGACAAATGACGTTAATTATTTAATCATAGCAATGCAATTATTTATTCATAGCACTACCATTATTTAATCATAGCATTATAGCTATTTAATCATCGCATATGTTCAATATGCATTTAATTATACACATATTTACAACGCCTTATAGAGAATTCAACTGTGAAGGGAAAATTTTTTTGATCCTTTACAGAAACTTGACGTGTTGGATGTCGTTTTTGTTCTTTACCAAAAATATTGCCTTTTGTTTATTAATATTCTAAAATTTTGTAATGATACGTTATTTCTAATAATTTTTTTTTTTAAATGGCGTGAGGCAAAATGATTTTACGACATGTAAAACTGGCTCTTTAAACCATTTTCAATTACAAAAGGTGCAATCTAAACAAAATAATATTTTATACTTCTTAACACATACTTATCATTACTTTACGCTTTAGTTGTACTGAAACTCTTTCTCAATAATGCTCTAAGATAAATGAGTTGGAACGTTATCTATCAACTTTAATTTCTTTTTTAGAACTTGTCTTTGCACTGTAATCTGTGGTAGGGCTTTGCGTATTTTTTTTTTTGCAATCTAATCTATCACTCTACAGCAATCCCTATGATTTTCTGTTTTCATTTTGACAGTTTACAAAAATAGTATTACAAATATTTAAAAAAAAATTTTAAACATACATTTTTTCCTAATGACTTACAAAAATCGACTAAATACCTGCAACATTATTTTATCTCGACATTTATTATTTCTTCCCCTTTTAATATTTTTAAAGTCGTTAAGTTTAAAAAAATAAATATGATGTCCCTCAATACTGTGCAGAAAGAAAAATATTCAGTTTGAAAATAAGTTTGTCTAAAAGGCATTTAACCTAAATTAAATGATAACGATAATCTTGAATTTCACAGCCTGCACGAATTAGCAACGGATTAATGCGTACATAAATTTAAAACGTTCGACCAATAAATTTAGAGTTGGTTATAAGAGACATCATGAGGAGGAAAGCTTACCATAGAACATGATCTCATAAATCAGTGTAAAGGGAGATAGGAAAACAACATGTATGTTTCGAAATCACGATAAAAAACAACATCAAAATATACTACAAATTTACTAACTTCAATAAGAATTATTTGACTGCTTATTACAAGCATTATTTGAAGTGACACCTGCTCACATAATCTTAGAGTAAACAATGGCCTCAAAGATGCCAAGAGCGTTTTTGATATCTGTCAAAACGACAACATTTAGCGCTATAAGATCTCCCGATGTGTCTACAGGCATAGCATAAACAAATAAATAAAGTTGACACCATAGAAAAAAAATCCCACACATTAATGTTTGGTGACCAAAAGGCCATGCAATAGATCTTGTGTGACCAATCCATTTTCTTGGGTATGTTACAACGAAATGATTACGCACCAAGAGCCCCGAGTAACTAGAAAATTTCAGCAGTATTGTCCTTCACAAAGACTAGTTCTTCTCAACACTTGACCCAGGAGTTCCCTTCTTCAAGTCTTCTGGCTTGGGTTCAAAATTACAAAGCTACAGAATTGAATATTGGTAGTCATAAACTCATTTTTAATTGGTTTTGCTGTTCAATGCCAGTTATAAAATAAAATAAAAAGAGAACAAACGTGCCTCAAAACGATCAGCATACAAGCGCTAAATTTAGGTGAGACAAACCTCAACTGAGGGCTGCTATTTCTCAGGGGATAGAGTACTCGCCTTCCAGTGAAGTGAACAGGATTCGAATCCCAGAAATGGCTGGTCGATACGAACTCCGCATTCGGCTTGCACTGACCACATTGCTGACATGAAATATTCTCAGTGGTTGACGAATCATGAGTTTGAGTCTCCTTGCCGTCAGACTAACTGTGGGAGGTTCTCGTGGTCTGACTCTCTCCATCTAACGCAAATGTTGTTTAGTTCCATCAAAAAGTCCCCCATGAAGGCAAATTCCCCCCAATACTTGATGCATGAGTTCTCTTGTCTTCTGGATTCTGTTCAAGGTTATAAGGCTACGTAGATGAGCAATAGTGTCGTAAAACCGAAAATTGCGTCATTTGTTCAACGGCGCTTATAAAATACAAAACAAAACCTCAACTGATACTCACCTTTCATCTCCTCTAAAATCAGAGTTTTAGTGCGTTTTTCAAGATCTTCGCAACTCGATTTGAGACCATATGTTCTATGGTGAGTTTTCCTGCTCTTGATGCCTTCCAAATTTTTACTTAAAAATCTGGAATACTATGTATTATTAACATGAATTATATAGGCATGTATTTATGCAATATATAAGCTTGTATTTCTACAAAACAATTTTAAATTCCAAATAAATCTAAAATAATATTTTAACATTTAACTTAAACAAAAAACCAATTCACAAAAATACTATTGCAAATTTTGCATTACCCAATAAATATATCCGTATTCTATATTGCCATATTTACTATTTTAAAGGTTTAACACTTGACTCACAAAATTCCAAAAAAGAAAACATTGAAATAGAATAGATATTTAGAATCCTTTCTTTGTTATATACTCACATTACTTTTTGTTGAAAGGTATTTAGATGAAATGAGACGTGAATGGTGTTAGGAAAAAGCACATGAGCTTCTTTTCTTCAGAAATTCTTACTTTTCAAGACACTCGTTGTTCGAATGTTTGCTTTGTGTATATTCTGAGAGAATACCTAAAGAAAACAATTGATCGTATTTTCTCTATTTTACGTGGTTTTTTCCTTACGAATGTTCTTTTAGGTAATAAACAATATAAAATAGTTTATTTTAAGAATTATAATATGACAGTAACCAATGATTTATTTGAAGAAAAAAAAATCTATAAAATTGATGCTCAGAGTAATTATATTTTATCGCCATAAAAATGACTATAATTTGACTGATTAGAACCTTTCAAGCACCATAGCCTTTAAAATATTTATATATCATATATACTAGTCAATGCTAGAAAAAATAATACAAAATTGTAAAAATAGTAGGTGTATATAAACTTTAATTTAGTCATTAAATTGAGCCTTATGATATGCATAATCCTTTATTCCTTATGGTAAAAAATTTAATTTGATAATAAACAATATACAATAGTTTATTTTAAAGATTATAATATGCCATTAACCAATAACTTATTTGAAAAAAAGTCTATGGAATTGGTGTTTAAGAGTCATAAATTGTCAAATTATAACCATTCCTATAGTTATTTAACATAATTACTCTAAATAAGCATATTGGTCAAAGCATTTTTATATCATGCTTACTAATCAGTGCTAGAAAATATAATAAAAAGTTGTAAAATTAGAAGGTGTAGTTAAACTTAAATTTAGACATTAAATTGAGTCTTATGATAAGTATAATGCTTGATTGAATTAGAGTAAAAATTATCTTCTAAATCTTGAATATCTTGTAAAAGAAGGCAATGCAAACACGTCTAATTTTTTTGTTTGTCGGCCCTGCTTTTAAACTACCTTCAGTAAAATACGAAAAATACAGTTTTTAAACTTTAGTTTAGCTTCAAACATGAATTTAAATAAGATTGAATGACGAAATTCCAATGTCATATTTTATCAGAATTATATTGAACACTGTAATTGGTATTACGGTATGCTAAATAGAAAAAAAATATTAAAGAAAGACAGCATTTTGATTGACGCATGATACTGGCGTCAAGTATTAATTTCCGTCGTTAAAACAGAGACCTTGCAAAAACAATATTGCATTGCTAGTCTGCAGTCAGTAAGCATGAAAAAATTACTTTTGAGTACCATAAATTTTTTTATTGATAAGACTGTCTCAAAAAGGATAGATATCTTCAAATATTATAGATAATTAGGAATGAATTTAGTTTTAGAACTATAAAAATTTAAATTATGTAAAATGAATAAATGTCAGTTATATTCCATCATAATCATATTGAACACTATAATTATAACTAAAACTTGTTAAACTGAAAAAAAAAATATATTAAAGAAAGAGAGCTTTTTGATTGACGCATGATATACGAGCAATGATCGTTAAAATGGAGACTATGCAAAAAGAATATTACATTGTCAGTTCAACTTTTTAATAGAGTACTCTTTAGCTAGTCCCATCATTGAAAAATAAATTTAGAGCACTTAGTATCTAAAGAGATCTAAGATAAATGAGATAGGATTTTCCACTTTATTACTTCTTAACAAGCCACTTATAAGTTTTTCAGCCCATCTTCTTTAATTTTCCAACTTTTTTCGTTGATTTTTTTTCCAGTAACTTCTTAGCAACGTAACAAGGTAGAAGTCATCAATCACGCTATTAATCTTGCCAAAAAGCAAAAGAAAAGGAACAATTTTATTGAATGCCATGACCAATTTTCTCGAACACTAAGAATAAAACTGTAAATTTGACTAACTTTTAAGTCAATATATATTTTTTTGTAAAATAAAAATAGTTCTTTTCCGCATTTATTAAGAATTTTTTTTCAATTAATTTAGGAAATCTCACTCTAAATATCATGATTAAAAAACAAGCATCTTTTTTTTTAAAATAAAAATTAAGATTTTTTTTCAAAAAAACGCAATTTTTTTTTTATTTTCATAAAACTAATATAGTATTGTGATAGCCCATTATTCATTACAAAATGAGAGATTAAATGAATTTGAAATCAAAATTACCAAAATTTTTTTATCACCAGTGATGCTTAATTAGTTTTTGTAATATTTATTAATTTGTATTAATAATTTAAATTTATAACATAGTTCAAACAGCCGACCGAATTCTGAGAGCGAATTCTACGGATATCAAGATTGAATTTCGTAAACTTGTAATTTCGAATCCAATCCAGAAAACAAGAGCCTGGATCAAACTAGCCATCGCGGGAGACTTTTTGATGGAATTACCCAGCATTTGCTCTACATGGAGAGAGAAACCACGAAAACCTTTCTCGATTATCTCGACGCCTAGAAGATTCTAACCCATGATCCGACAACCACTGGTAATATTTTATATTAGCACTGCGGTCGATACTATACGGGAGCAACATTCGAATCGATCTCCCAACGCAGCAGTTCAAGCATGCCGAATCTTATTGGGAAGCGTGCCCTTTATCTTCTGAGCCACCGCGTCTTAGTATATATTAATTAAAGCAAATATTTTATATTTGCTTTATATAAATTTGATTTTATGTAAATTAAACATTTGATTTTATATAAATTAATAATTTGATTTTATATAAATTAAACAAAGCACAAAAAAGCAAAAATAATGGAGAAATAGTACTAATTCGTATAATAAAAGCATAAAAAATCCCAAAAGTATTATTGAGATCAATAATACTGGGTTAATTTTGGTAATGGATTCTAATTGAATAGAAATTATTTATGTATTAAAAAGTAAAATTAAGTGAAAAAGAGTTCTAATTTGTCCTGGAGAAACGTAAAAAAATTGCCTTACTTACACTGGTGCCAATGATGCTTAATTAACTTTGATAATAGGCATAACTGGTATTATTGTAACTCATAACTGGTGCAGTTTTTATAGTTTCTAAATATACAAATATAGGAAAAAATGTTTATTATTTTATTCGGTACTTGTTAAAATTGCAACGGAACTGTACAATTTTAATAGTTACTGTGGAAAAATATTTTTATGATTCTTGGAGAAAAGTGATTTTTTATGTTGAATTCTTGACTTTACCCAACGTAATGCCAAGTGAATGCAACAACACGAGGTCAAAGGAATACAATTTATCTTTATTTTGGTGGAAGATAAAAATAAAAAATCTAACAACGTAGAGCCACCAGGAAGGATAAATTATAATATTGAATAAAAAAAGTTAGTTATTTTAACCTGCATATCTTATGTCTTACATAAGAGTTATATGTCATTCAATCTTCTTGTATATATATATATATATATATATATATATATATATATATAATGTACTACTACTATTGTAATGATCTAAGAACAATAAAAAATTTATATTTTTCTTTCTTACTGGCAAATTGCTTGTGGTTTTACTCCCACTTCTCTAAATAAGGTTGTTGAAGTTTTTATTCATGTTCGATTTTTTCTACTGGCTGAAAATCCGATTACATCAGACAAGTTGATTAGATGGTTAGATTTATCAGGTTAGAAACAATTGAAGCATGTTCCAAGGTATATATTTTTATTTAACTACATAAAAAGGATCAAATAAACTCTTGGGCAGTTTAAGAAAATGAAACTATAATTACTTTTTATAAAAGTTTAGATATTCCTCTCATTTTTACATAAACGTTAAATATTCAAATTTGTGGAGAATATTACAAGTGATTATATTTTTCGTTAGAAATTATCACTCACCTGGCAATTGTTCTTGTTTAAACACAAATTATATAAATCCCAGTTAATGATATAATTTTATTTCTGTCTATATGAGAAGTTACATCGAATAACACTGTACCAACGCATCAGTTCTTTTTATAGAGCTCCAAAAGCTTAGTGAGAAAACAATTTAATCGTGCATATTTTAAAATACTGTTAACTAATGACTTAATTCATTCTCCAGTCGATAAAAATTGATAATGTTTATCTTGTTATCTCAATTATAGATCAATGAAATGATAGATATCAATACACGTTTTCCCCTATATATATATATATATATATATATATATATATATATATATACAGCAAAATAAATAAATACAAAAAACCAGAAAAAAATTAAAAAAAACAATAAGTATCATTTATTGCGCATAAGCTGCAAGTAAATAGAACTCATAAGATAAGTTCAAACAAAGGTAAACTACAGACAAATGAAAAAAAAAAGGGGGGGGGGATAATAATAATAACAAACAATTGGAGAAAGAAAAAGAATTAATTATAAAAAAAAGGATAAAGTTTTTTTTTAAAAAACTGGAAAATAAAAGATATAATCTTTTCATCAGCCCACACGATTATATCCGAAAAAGAGTGCTTTCTAATATTGTATCAATATAGCCAAAGCAAAATATATCACTACAATAGTGTGAGAAGCACTCAAAAAAAATTTTTTTTTTTTTTAAACAAAAATTACGACAAAGTAAGTAACAAAATAAGTAAACAAAAATAAGTAAAATTAAACACAATAAGTAAAAATAACACGTAAAAACAGAAAATAAAATATAAAGGAAGAGCAGAATAAAACAAAATCTATAAAGCGAGTAGTGAAATATAATGAACTTACATGAACGGGAAATTTTTCAAAAATGATTTAAAATGTTTACGTAACAAGATTGCCAGATTGCAAAATATGAAAACTATGAAAACAAAAGCGCAAATTGAGTGTAACTAGAGGAGTTTAAAGTGCATTCTTGCTGCATTACTGAAGTGCCATGTGTTAACCGTCCTTGGTATTTAACAAATCAAACGCACTTCAGTAATGCTGCAGAAATTATATTTGGGTACGTCACATATTTTATTTATTATTATTTTTTTTTTCATTCATTATTTTATTTTCTAGTTTCTGTTACATTGCTAAATTTTTTTAATGAAATCTTATGGAATAAAAGTGAAAAAAAAAACTAAATTCAGTTGCTTTACAAATCAGTGGAAGTAACTAATTTCTTACATTTAATTCTAGCCTTTTTTTTCTGTTTTTTTAAATGATATTTTGAGATATAGTTTTTAAAAATATTTTAAGCAGTATTTTTTAAAAACAAAAGTTGCTATTTTCTTTTATTTCTCAACCTTATTATTTTTATTGCTTTTGCTAAAAAGTACTTAAATTAATAAATGTAAATGAAAAACCCATGATTTTTTAAAACATTTTTTTATGATTTACTATTTTTTATATTTTTTTGTGAAACGTCTTTTCGTTTCTTCGCATCAAATCAAATACATATTGTTAGAGGTGTTTTTAATTTTCATTATACTGTACAGAATTAATTTAATCTCTTCTTGCTAATATGCTTTTATTGACTTGCATATGATAAGATTCTCTTAAGTATCTAATAAATCCTAATTCCGAAAATCAATTTTTGAAGAAAATAATTTTATGATAGGAAAAAAAAGATTCAAATACTGGAATAAAATTGAATTTTCGTATCATCTGAAAAACTTATATGAGTCTTTAAATAAGAATTTTTAGTTCAAATGTAATTGCATTTTGTGTTGATTATCATTTTCATTCAACTACCATAACTAATGCAAAATATCTGATTTAAGATTTTTACTCAGTAATATTCTGAATAAAATAATACCCAACCGGCACGTTAATAGTATGTAGTTATTTTATGTGACTTATTCGTGTTACATAAAATTAAAATTTAGTTATTTTAATTTTATGCAACTTGAATATGAAATTAAATACGTTTAAAAATACTCAGAATAATTTTTATTTTTTTAATGAAACATAGAACTGTTAATTTTTTTTTTGTAAAAATGTATTGAATTATTTTTGAAATAATCTCGCTTCCCCGTAAAAAATTCCCGTTGTCCTCTGTATACATAACGCATATATATAACTTACCGTATAACTTAACGCATATATATAACTTACCGTATAACTTAACGCATATATATAACTTACCGTATAACTTAACGCATATACTTACCGTAATATAACTTGAACATTTATCCATTCCTTTTAAGATTATTTTCCATACTTTGATCGAACTTTTTAGCAATTACTCAATAGGTTTGAACACATGCTATTAATAAAACAGCGATTCGACTTCATTGTCAAATTGATAGAATATTGAAGCAAAATTCTCACTATCACAGTTTCTTCGAGGGAAAAAAAAAACAATTGAGTCGTAATGGCTCAAGGGTCAGAGCATGTGATGAAGTAACGAGGTTCGAATAACAGCGAAGACTGGTCGATACAAATTCTGCCGACATAATGTATTCACATCAGGCGCAAGTACAGCTTCATATCGTAGCTTTCACAAAAAAAACTTGTTCCCGTATGATAATAGTCTGTTGAGAAATATTATTTTGGTAAAAAACTAGTCTGATTACGGATCTTCTTCGAATTTTCTTTACGGAAAAGACTTGTTCTTGCATGATAAAAAATTATTTTTTGCGCAGTTTTTTCAGTCTTTAACAACCAACACTTATAACTTATTGTATGTTTGAAATGTTTCTAAAATGTCTAAAATATTTCTAATGCATATGTTTCTAAAATGTCTTAAGGGGGTAGGTGCACGTAAATCGACCAAAAAATGCATTTTTCTTTTTTTGCAGATTCCTAAAATACAGTTCTTTCTTTAAAAAATGGCGTTTAAATTTTTATTCTATCCTAATTAGAAGTATTTTTAAAAAATAGTAAACAAGCTTTCAAACCGAAACCGAAGAAATATTAAAAAAAATATCCTAAAATATTACACTTCTACATTGAAAGAATAATATCTCAGATAAGTTAAGGATAAAGTTATATAAGTTAAATTCATTAACAACATTGGATTCTTATAATTTTTGAATTTTTTAATTAACTATCTTGATTTTTATCTTATTCTATTCAGAATAAAAACTTAAATAGGAAACACTGAACCCTTATGCCTATAAAGCAATATGAAAGGCGTAAGTATGTAGGTATAGGTTTAAAACTTTAACTTTTAATACATAGTAATCTCCATTTATAACTCTCAAACGTTTTTTTTTTTTGTTTTTTTGTTTTTGGTTTCATTTGTTTCCGTGTAAAAATGTTCAAGGCAAACAATAACCACTCTTGTCGTACTAGTAATGTCCATTAAAAAATGATACGTTATAAATTTGTTTGGTAAATCAGTATAACAATGACACCAGGAATCTCTTTACTGGAACCGAAAATGATAAAATGATAAAATTGCTTCTAATACTGAAGCAATGCTCGTAGCTCTAATTTTATATACACTATAGCGGCACTCAGAAGGAAAAAAAATATTACCAGAATATCTAGTAAATAAATCTGAAGGTTACCTGAAGAATGTGGAGTAACATATCACAAGCTTCAGCTTTAAAGTTCAGATACTAGCTATGATGTTGCTTTGCAAAAGAACGAAAGATTGAACGAACGATTGAATCTTTTTTTTCTCCTTTAAAGAATTTTTGGGTTTTTTTTTCTTTCTTGGTTGTGAATTAAATAATTAATGAAACAGCAAATAATAATATTTCTTGACGCACTTGAATAACGCAAATAAAAGAATAAAAATATAAATAAAATTATTATAACAGTAATATAGTAATAATTTAATAATGCAATCTTATGCTCATATTTATTATTTTTCATCATCATTATAGAGTTTCATTAAAGTTATGCTTTAATACGTAAAGATTGCTTTAATACGTAATCTTAACAATTTAAATGTATTATATGTCTTACATATCAAACACAAGTAAAAAGTTTAGTAAATAAAATTTCAGTTAATGATAACTTTCAATTTCTCAATTTATTTTATAAATATTACATGTAAAAAACTATCAACTCCGTGAAATAAAAATTAAAATAAAAAATGGAGGAGTAGATTTTCGCAAGTAGTATGGAATTTCATACCTGGATTTTAGTTTCACAGTCTGAACAATGCAAATGAATTTTTTCTGAAATTTTATCAAAATTGTAAAATAAAATATTTGAATTAGTAATTATCATAAGCAATTTAAATTCTAAGCATAAAAAAGCACACAGAAAATTTATTTCATCAAACCAAATACGTATTTGCAGTCAAAATTGCTGAACAAAAAAAAAACTCCAGACGAAAAAATTGGAAAATATATCAAAATTCCAGAAACGAAATTGAAATAAAAATTACAAAAATAGATTTTCATTATTTATAAGATGTTATATCCAGATCTTTAGCTTCAAACTCTCAACAATGTATTTAAGTTTTAATTGTTTCAGAAATTTTAACAAAATTCTAAAAACAATTGAACATATAAGTTTTTAATATTCGTAAGCAATTGATCTGCTAAGCATACAATGTTATATGCTTAATGTTTCATTCTATCAAACCAAACACAAATTTGTAAGTGAATATACTGAACAGAAACGCCTTTACATTTTGAATAAATTCTAAAATATTCGAAACAAAAACAGAATTAAAAATAAAAAATAAAATTCAACAAGTTATGAAATGTCAAAACTTGAATTTAAATTTCACTTTCTCAACAATGTAAATTAATTGTTTCAGAAAATTTAACAAAATTGTAAAAACAAGAATTTAAAATTTTAGAAATCCATAGCAATTTAGGTGCGAAGCATAAAGTGCACTGAAATTCAGTTATAACAAACTCGACTCAAGTTTGTAATTAAAAATACAAAATAAAAACTCTTTTATATTTCATAAGAAAAATTTTAAAAAATCTCAAAACATCAAAACGATTTTCTTTTTTAAAAAAATCCAAAAATAGATTTTCACTATTAATGAAATATCATAACCTGATTTCACATTTTAAGCAATATAAATTAACTGTTTAAGAAATTTTAACAAGATTATAAAAACAAGAATTTAAATGTTTAATTATCGGAAGCAATTTAGATTCTAAGCGTAAAGTATACTGAAATCTAATTACTTTAAACCCAACACAAGTTTGTAGTCGAAAATGCAGTACAAAAAAGCCACTTTAACACCTCGAAAGAATAAATTGCCTAAAAGTCGTAAACTTTGCTTAAAACATCTTCAAAAGCAGAATACAATATCATTTTCACCCTTGCTTATTTAAATTAAGTTCACTTTCTAAGTTAAAAAAAAGGATGAAAATATAGAAAAGAAACTTTACTTTTTTTCCCTTGTTGATTCAAATAATTGCGAAAATATTCTATCCGTTCCTTAATATTGATTTAGAGGAGCAGAAGATCTTGTTTCAGAAGGTGTTGAGATTCTTTCGATAAATTTTAAGGAAGTATGTTAATTTGAAATTCAGGAAAAATTATTCTTTTGTAAAAGATGACATAAAAAATTCTTACTGAAATAAAAAAAAAAGGTTTGTTTTGCTTCTCTTCCCTTCAAAAGTACACGACTCAAGAATCCAGCAAGCGATTTAAATTCAGAAATCTAATCCCATTATGTTAGGATTTTTTTTCCTGTAGTATCTGAATTTGAGTTTGATATATTTAAAAATGTAAAATTATGCAAATTAAACAGGAATGAAATGATTCAGACACGGAATTGGGATGTAAAGATTTTTAAATTTTCTTTATTATTTATTCTTAATCACAGCATCATTTTTAAATCGTTCGATTCGTGTAAAAAGAAGAAAGGGAATAAAAAGTGTAGTTAAATTATCAACTTATAAGACTTTGTAATTTTCATCGATTTTGACATTAATTAAGATTTAGTAAAAAAATAATTTTTAATATATTTTCTTTTAACTTAGAAAATATTTTTCAGTTAAGTCCATTAAGTTTTTGTTTCGTAAAAATGCATTTTAGACTCTAACAACAAATTGTTTTGTTTTACATTTAATCTGGCCATTTAATGCAAATCTGGAAAATTATATTCAACTTAGTAAATTTTAAAGCCTTGGTTTGGTGCTAAAAATTTTTTTTAAAAGTACCATAGCTATTTTCACGATTAGAGCCCAATGGTAACCATAATGGTATACAATCTTAATGGAATTCGGGAAAATTTTTTCAAGTAAAAATTATGCATGCTTTCATTTTTTTTAAATTAAAACTTTCCAAAAATTTTTTCTTATTAGCTCGTACAAAAAAAAAAGAGTGTGTTAAAACTATCAGAATATGGTATTATTTACCATGTTTCAACAACGTAAAAAATTGATACTCACACTTAACGTGACTTTCTTTGTTTTTGATAAAACTATTTCCTGAACTATTCCGACCTAATCGAAAATTTCGTCTACGTGACGAACTAGCACTTCTGCAAGAAAAGAAATTTCGTCAAATTTCAAGAAATATTTCTTCATTCCATCTTTTTAAAAGAAAGCAAAAATAATGGGTAATCACTTTATCGTGGGCACCATATAGGTAAATCAATGTCGCCCAAACAGCAAAAGAAAGACATAGGGGCTGAGGTTCGATCATCGACTCCACTAAAACGCACTAAGTACACCCAATATTCATGCTCGTTAAATTTGTAGAATAAAACCTGTGGTCTGTCACTGAGCAGTATCATGGGTACAAGGATCTGGGGAAAATTTCCCTCCCCTTTAGATCTAATTCAAAATTGTGGAAGTGGCCTCTCAAATGAGTGGTACTCCATCTATCCGAGATGTTTTGAACTAAGATGAACTTTCCTCCTCGCAGTACTCTTTTGTCAAACGACCTGAATTAATTTGCAAAGGTCAGTGACTAGCGCACTTTTCTTGCCCAAGTATTATAAGAAACAACTAATACAAATATTAGTTTCTTGAGTTTTTTCTTATGTTTATATTGAAGTGATAGGTTTTGAAATTAACAAATATTTAAATGAATTACGTTAAGTATTTGAATTCATAGATTGAGTTAAAAATATATTTTCACCAGTTTATTGCTACCTTTTTCAAAAAAAAAAAAAAAATTAAAAAATGCTTTACTATATCTATCGTACATTAATTTAACATTTAATTAACTAATTTATTACTGTTCTAATCTTGAGCCTAAATTTCTACGCATTTAAATATGTTTGACCATAAATAATTCGTATGAGATAATTACTTTCTCATGCATAAAAAAATGACATTACTTCATCGTTATTTAATGCTTCTTAAATCCTCTTTATTAAGTTCAATAAAAACTCAAAAAAGAAAAAAAACGTAACAGCGAAAAATGTAATAGAAGAATGGATAATTTATAAATAAAATGATGAAAAGTTTTAGCAAAAGAAAAAAACTATATTATTATAATCTCTAAAAGGTTTTAAGATTATGGTTAAACTATAATAAAAGTATGATATTAAGAAATAAGCAAAAGTCTTACTTTTAATCGCAACAACTTCCACTGTACAAAGCTTAATTAATTAATTAATTTAATTAATTAAAATAATAAATTCAAAAATAATTAAATCCTAGCCTATAGAAAAGTGGTGAATTTTTTAGTTTCAAGATTTTATCGTCACAAACACAAATGCGAAGTAAAGAAAATATAATAGTAAAATAAAATAAAATCAAACTGCATCTGTTTCTTTTTTTTACTATCATAAATAATTTTTAACTACTTCCTTTCTTTATATAGACATATTTATTGTTTTTTTACATGTATAATTTTTTGCTTTAATTCCTTCGTCAATAATTTTTCCACTATACCAGTACAGAGCGTACATTAAATTACAATTTTAACAGTACAGAGAGTACATTAAGTTATCTTTAATGCATGACTTTGCTATTCTATCAATTATATTTTATTCCTCTAAAATCTTCTAAAACCGTTCTTCTAGCTATTAAATGTATGTTAAATTATATTTAATGTCTGTAAGTAGATACATAATATTAAAAAAAAACATACTTTTACAACCTAATTATGGATTTATTGCGTCTGATTTACGATGATCTTTAAATTAGAATTGGGAGAAATGGCTTTTACCATACAAAAGAAATAAAGAAATGCCCTTTTATGGGCGAAAAAACTATTAAGTTTTCTGTTAATGCAATTAAATATTTTTCTTGAAACCATCTAATTTGATAGTTGATAGTTCTCTACTATTGCTAGCCAAATAGTTTTAATTTAAACTATTTGCCTTAAAAGTTATAACAACATGAATTGCAGAGATTAGAAATTAAATTAAATTAGTCATCTGAACTTTCTTAATGTTTAAGTATATTACATACTCTTCATTAATATGTTTTTTTTTACTATGACTGAAAAATGTATTAATATTGATTCCAAAATAATTAAAATTAAGTAGAATTAGTTTCCTCATGTATTTATGTGATTTTTTGATTATCATAAAGTCATTATAAATTTTTACATTTTCTTATAAGGTACCATTAAATAATAGTCTCTTTTAATTATTAAAAGCATACAAATTGCATGCTATGCATACTGACAAAACATTCAAATTGTGTAAAAAAATTCTAAATTTGAAACAAAAATATAATAGTTGTAATAATTTATTTAAGGTTGTCTGGTTTAATAGAGTAATAATAATTGATTAAATTGGTAAGGTTTATGCATTAAAAAATAATTTTATCATTAATCGTTATTTTAATTCTTTTTTTTTTCATTTGGTGATGCATTTGTTTTAATATAGCAGCGAAACAGATTTCCACCGAAACTACCTAGTTCAACGGAATACTTCCTTATTTGATTTTTTCCCTCATTTTTTCGTTAAAAAATCCAATACTATTTGCTGTGACTGATACATTATTTCTTAAATAAATAAACAAAAGCTAGAATTAGGTATTCGTTATAACTTTTTGGGGGGAAATTGTTTCAAAGTAAACTATAAATCATTAAAAAAATCTCTTACAAAAATTTGTAAATTTTTTGTAAAACATTGCATCAACTCATTTCATCTCTTTGATGAAGAGTGCAGAAGGGCACTTAGGCAAAACATTAATTTGCTAATCAATTTGATAATGGAATCATGTGTTCAGCCACCATCTGTTTATTCTGTGTCTTATTATCAGTCAACGGAGGGTATCTTTTGCAAGAATTGATTTAGGTATTTTTGGCAAACTTATTTATCTTATATGCCTCAAATATTTTCGACTGATTGGAAAATGTTTCTTAGCCACTGATGTTATGATGTTTGAGGGTTGTATTGGTATAAAATAGATCTTATCGATTGTAAAAAAAATGAAGGATTGTATTGGATTGAACACTGTTAAAAATAGATGCTGAAATCTCACGAAACTTTCTTCGTTTTTGACTAAACCATGATTTATAGGTATTCATTTTCTGATATTTGGAACAGCATGGTGCTTTTTGCCAGAAATGTTACCATACAGTAAGGTAATATTGCCAGAATTATTTTCTCCATGTAAAACCAAGTACTTTACTTGAAAATTCAGTAATGTCAAACGAGTAAATTGCTGTAATTAAAAAATTTAATTTTGATGAATATAATTTTTTTGTGAATTTTGAGTTATTTTTTCTATCGATATTGTTTTGGTCTTATACTATAGAGCACAAAAATACTGCATAACAAGCACTATATTTTCAACATAAGACACTTCAAAGGAAAACTTTTACTATTGTTACTATTAACTATATTGTTTACTTATTAAATTCTTATTTATTAGTTCCATTAATTCACACATTGTTTTATTTGATTTAGTGTAAGAAATGCATCAGAAACAATTATTTAGTTACACATGTTTTTTTTTATCCCATTTTAACCCTTTCTCATCTTCGATCTACCACTTTGGAAAGAAGGTTCAGGAAGAAAGATGAGACTTATGAGACGTTGCTCACATCCCAGAAACCTTAGCATGAAATTCCCTTTTCATATAAATTAGTGTGCTATCTTGTTTAGCTTAAATTAGTTTAGTTTAATAGTTAGTAATTAGTTAGCTTAAATTTCCTGGATTATGATTAAAGTTATGGGAATTTTTTATATTATCGTGATTCAGAGTACTGATATTATGATTCAATATTAAACAGATTTTTCTCACTATACCAAAACAGTAAATTTGAAATTCTTCTAAACCATGTGTAGCTTCCGTTTTTAGATTATCTATCAAATCAGTCTATTTATTTATTTATTTTTAAATTTTCCTTTGTTCTTTGTTATTTTGTTGTATTCCTAAATAATTAAAAATGGTGTAAAATTTTTAATGTGAATCAATAAATTTAAAAGTACAGCCTAAATTAGGAAAGACGTCGAATAATTATGAATGATTATTAAGAACTATGTCGATTCATTTAGTTTTGAGTTTTTAATTATTTTAATAAAGCATTGGAGACAATGGAAAGCTATTTTCCTAAACAAAATGTTAGACACAAATCTTTTACTCTTATTTTAGAAATACTGTAAACTAAAGTACAGATATTTTTTTCACTTTCTTTAAGGGAAAGTGAAATGTATTGAATAGAAACCAATTTGGCAAAAAATTTAGGAGCAAGCAACGTTCTTTGTTCCATACACTATTAAAATATATTAAATTAAGCAAAACTAAGACAAAAAATAAATTAAACAAAAGAACAAAGTAATTTTACAAAAGCAAAACTAAAAATAAATTATACTTCTGAAAATATTTTAAAACAATACTTCAAATCGAGTTCAAACATACATAAACATTAATTGACGCATATGTTGAATATTTTTATATAAAGAATAATGTATTTCAATTTATATATTTATATATATATATATATATATATATATATATATATACGAACGTAATATGTATTATTAAATTCTAGAGAAATATTTTTCAATTTTCAAATGAAATGCAATGTTGTTTATTGTTTTTCATTTGTATATAAAATATATGGGTTCATTGTATGAACGGATATTCAAAAAAATTTAATCTTTTACATACTGAAACTATTTTTTGGAAGAAAAAAATAATTTTATATGTAATTAATATGACTTTACATTGTCGGTAAAGTAGGCTCTAAAGATAAGTACCATTCTTTCTTTTAAAATTTCCAATGTTTTTTATTATTACTATTCTTTTTTTCAGGAAAATAGTAAAAGTTGATTTTATAAACTTCTGAATTCTGGCTGAATATTTTATTAACTCTGAAGACTAGAAATGTATTTCTCCTTACAATGATTAAATATATGCCTATTTAAAAAATAAATATTTTTATTTTGAATTCTATAAATTAATGGAATCATTCCTTAGCTAAATTTAATTTTATGAATGAGTACGACAGGCAATGGATATTTTGTTTATTGTGTTTTCGTTTATTTAATATATATTTTGAAGAAAAACTATTTCAGTACTCCTAAAATCAATTGTTATCTGGGTTATTTTATCGTTGTCTTATATTGAGTTACAGTCTAATATTGTTTTTTCTTTCTTCATTATTTGTGTTATAGTAAAAATTCATTTTTCATTGCAGCAAAAAGAAGTTTCAATAATTATATTTTTCAACATACCGTTTTTAATCAAGTTTTGGTTTTATTTTGTAACAATTTTTTTAATGAATACTCAACTTATCTATGATAGTTTTCTGAACTTATCCAATGTAGGAAATTTATTTGAGTAATTGAAAAACGTGTTTAAAATTTTTGATCAGTACTTGCTTGTATGTTTAAAAAAAATAGAAAAATCATAAAAAAAAACAAACAAAAAAGATTTGTTTTATACTTGGTTGGGATTATAAACTTATTTATGTCATTTTGAGTGAGTTAGACCATAGTACGATTAAAATTTTATGCCACGCTGCAAATACTCCGTAAAACTATCAGAAAAAACTATCAGCCGGTAAGCCTGTATAAAGTATAAAATAGTTTATTTAACAGAAAAATAGTGTTTTTTATAAACAGACAACGGTTTTTAAGCAGAAAAGAACAATTGTTTTAACAAAAAAAATAATAATAATTATGTGAGTATTGAGGTCCGAGCCAGTGAGCATAAGCTTTAAGACCAGTAAACTGTCGGATTCAAACTGGATTCATCTCAATCAGAAGCGAGCGCATTGAGACCTTATCTGATTCCTAATGACGCAAAACAGCAATATGAAGAAATACTGCAGTTTTGATAAGTGCGTGTGGTCCTTTTTTTTAATATCTAAATAATTACACAGCACTGAATTATCTGAGCCTATAAAAATTTGCAAAAAGTGGGTGTATTTTGATAATTTTCTTCTGTAATAGGTTCAAAAAAAGGACTTTTAAAATTTAAATTTTAAATATACGATTTTTTTTAAACTTTGCTTTCTTAGAAATAATTCGGCTGATTTCATTCAAATTCTGTATCTTTTTTATATAAAACTATATACCTTAACATTTTGCAAACATTTACAAATCGTACTTTTGATAATTTCGTCGATTATTATTTATGAACATATAAAAATAATAGTTCATTCTTAAATTATTTTTTTTAATATCTTATATAGTTATTTAGGAAATTTTTTTGTTACGCTCAAATATTTAAATATTCAAAAACTAAAAATATTCAAAATATTCCATACAAGTATTCGAAATGTTCAAAAACTAAAAATATTCAAAATATTCCATACAAGTATTCGAAATATTCAAAAACTAACATTTACATTTAAAGATACAAATTTTTCAATTACTCTCCTGAGAAAACTATTAGGATCATCATTCCCATATCGTGGCTATCACCAGTAGCTAAAAATAAACTGCAGTTTTCTACAGATCTGCAGATTTTCTGTAGCGTAATCTTAACTATAAAAACACTTCAATTATTTTGCAGCCAATGGGATGTAATTTACCAGTAATTTATTTCAAAAAAACTTTTAGCTATTGTCTACAAAATCACAGTAGTTTAAGTGAAGTCCCTTCAAAATCATAAGTTTAAAAAATACTGAAACTTTAAATCCGTTATTATACTGCAGTAAATTTGAAATAATTATACAGTCATTTTTTCAGAAGTATATTTTCTGATGTATCTGCGGAAAGACTACAGTAATTTTGAATTGTTGTAAAACTGAGAGTAAGAGAGTCTCCCGGGCAACGAGTAGACATTGATGTTTTCAATTTTGCTTTCTTCGTTAGAAAATCGTCAACTTTTTATAATATTTTCGTTTTTTTTTTTTTTTTTTTTTTTTTTTTTTTTTTTTGCTATATATCATTTTCCGATCATTAGTTTCTTGTAATTAGATAAAGATTATAAACATACATATAGGGGGGAGATAACGTACACTTTCTATATTTATGAAAAATATATAAAATACATATTTGATATGATTATAATTATTTTATATTTTAGAAGCATCGGAAATTCTTAAAGAATATTTGTAGACAATTTAACTATTTTGTAATATGCTTAAAATTAGGTATTTAAATATTTTTGTATTTTATTAATTTTATTACTAATTTTATTTTTAGTTATTTCGTTTTATTATTTATTTATTTATTTTTGAATTAAAAAGCTGTTTTTTCACAAACTTAAGTTAAAAGCAATATTGTCCAAAAGGTAAATAGTTCATATTAATTAGCTTTTTGTCACTCAAATTCACACTAAACTAGGACTATTTTAGAACCAAAGTTGTACTTATCATTTTATCTAATCAAAATAAATTTTTAGTTTCGATTTTAAACAAATTTATATCAAAAGATTTCACAAAATTGAATTTGAAAATTGATATCTAATCGTAGATTTTTTAACTTCAGAGCATTATTAATATCAATCTATTTCCGAAATTCGTCTTATATAAATTTACATAAATTATAACATTATAGAGAACTGTTTGCTTTAGAAATTCGTTTAAAAATGTTTTCACCTAATGTTTAAAAATGTTGTTGTTATTTGTGTTTTCACCTAATATGATTAAACAAACAATAATCTTATCCACGTTATCTAGATCTACCTTATGAAAGTATTTGGTTCCTTGCAAATTGTGTGACACAGAGTTATAGTCGAAAGGGTAAATCGGTCAGTCTCACGCTCGATAGGATGGGAGTTCGAATCCTAGAGAAGACTTCTCAATATGTCAAAAAATTTTTCAGCATATGAAGAATTTCCAGAGTTCTATACTCTTCAACTTACACACCTGATTATGATAATATATACAGTAAGAAAGAAGCATTTTCTTAAGACAAATAGAATAGTAATTCCTATTTCTCACGATTGATGACACCACTAAATACTGTAATATTTTTGAGGCTTTTATTACTACAATTACTGATTATTTTTTTTAGTCTTATTTTGTAACGTAAATTATCATCTGCACTAACTGATTAGCGTATAGTAACGTATTTGAGGGCACCATTTTAAACCATTAATATTGAGTTCTAGAACGTGAAAATTCAATCACTAGATCAAAAAAATACTCAGGGTATTCCTCTTCTTTTTCCTTCACACTTTTACTAATGTTTTTTTAGGAAAATTGTTAAGATCTGCAAAGATAAAGGTGGAAGCAACAAATATTAGAAATTAATAACATTTAATATTTTACAAATAGCATGCTGAAAGCATTTTTCTTAAATACTAGTTTCTTTAAATTAATATTTAATTAAATAAAATTAAATTACATTGATAAACCAATGACATTTCAGTGCCAATTGTTTCATACAGTGTAAATAATACGGATTCCAGAAGTCGTTAAAAATTATACGCCAACAATAATTATTGTATATTTGCAGAATAAGAATTTTATCTTTAAAACTACCACTCATCGAATTAAACGGGACTTTAAATCCTTTGCAAATTCCTTATATATACTTTTTTTCTAATTTGAAAATCTTTAACACCTTTTTTGCAACATTCTCATAATTATTCATTTGATCATTGGTTCATAGTATTTTTCTCCATTACAACATTTAACAGTTATATTTGAAATGAGTTAACAGAAAATGCAATACATTAGTATAGAAAAATTTCAATTACTAATGAAAATTCGTTTTTTTTCCTCATCCTTTTAGCTTAGGAAAAAGAAATATATAAAAAAAGCGTTCCCACATTTCATCATAAACATTTTTGTTGCATATAAGAGCCTTCATTTTTTTTCTTTCAAAACTGCATTAAACACTGCAGTCTTTTACCTCATTCCAATTTTCATTTTTTTCGAGTTAAGCAAGAGGAAAGATATGTCTTTTTTCTCAATTATGTTTTAAGTGCATTTTTTTCCTATTATTTAACCCAACCTTTATTTATTCATTTTTTTTTAATATTTAACCTGGAAAAAATAAGGATAAAAGGAAAACTGTAGTTATTGCATAGCTTAAAAATGGCATTTTTGTCAAAAAACAGCCATGTCTGAGTTTTTTCAATAGTAAAAACGAGAAAGTGGTCGAAAAGTTTTTATTACTCCCAAGTTTATATTGTGCTTGTTTAATTCTTTTTTTTAATTGAGAATATTTGCGTTAATATTTAAAAAAATATCTGTCAACAGGAAAAACATACCTAGAGCAGTCATTTTTTGCACGCGAATACTTAATATTTTAGAGCACGAAACGCTAATTTGTCTATAAAGTACTGATAAGAAAATGTATAACGTGATAAATAATCAATTTAAATAATGTATATTGCAGCAGAAACTAATCAATAACAGCCATTAAGCTTTTATAAATTATTAAGCTCTTTAATTAAACAGCTCTTATTAATTACTAAATATATTATTATGAGGATTACACCTTACCATAGAATATAAATTTCAACCCAAATGGAGAGGGTAAAAATTGTAAAAAATCTATGAAGGCTCTGAATCTAGAAGCGAAATGTAAAGGATCGTACAGAGTAAAAAGGTTTGCATAAATTCACTCAGTAGCATAACATATTCTTCATTAACTATAAAATTACCTGTAAAATGATCTAGAACAATTAAATTCTTACTTGCTTTTCTACAGACAAAATCGCTGTAACGCTTACAGAGACTTCTAAAAAAAATTCTTAATTTCTTTTAACTTCAATTTTAATTTTCGAAAGGCGAAAGGACTTTCTGCTTGCTTTTTGCTGTATTTTTCATGATAGATGACTCCCTAGCCAAGTGGTACCATCCACCAAAGAAGTAAGCATCCCGTTTTTTTTTCTCTATAAATGCATTCCAATTTTTTAATTTAATACGTAGTTATAGATCGAAACGAAAAAAAAACAAAACAAACAAACAGATAAGCCGTTGAAGTCACCATAAGTCTATAACTCCATTGTCATTATAAAAACGTAAATATACAAAAAAAAATGTTTTTTACCTTATTTGAATACCTGAAGTAGGTCCACTCTACGTATATTATTGACGTATTTTAGGTAACATTTGCTAATTTTTTTTAACTCAATTAAAATTTGACTCTAAAAAATATCATGAATTTTTACATATTTTTACTTAACAAATTAAAAATAAATTTTCATTTACTAACAGCTTAAATAAATGTTAACAAGAATGTAGTATATGTATATTTTTTCTAGGAATAGATTTTCTTCTATCTATAAGAAGTTCCAAAAAAGAAAGTTTTCATTTATTTTGAAAAAATGGAAGCTCTTTCAAAATAATAGAGTTGTGATAAAAACTCACGGACCCATGAAATACATTTCCGCTCTTCCGTTTAAAAAGTAATAACAAAAAAAAAAGAAGTAATAAAAAAAAACTTATAAGAAGAAAAAAAAATCACTAAGTTTTTCACTTTTAGGGGTAAGTTATATATCTGTCGAAAATAAGTATATATAAGGCAATATTTCAGAAATATAAATCAATCTATTTCAAAATATTTCTGCGAAATATGGCATCCACGAATAATCCAACTCTTTAACAAATAGCTTGGGTTGTAGATTAAAACTTTGTTTCATAGTGATAATGAAAAAAAAAAGAAAGAAATGCGCATTACGTTGTGGCCTGAATCATTTGAGAGTCTAATTGATTGGGGATGTCAGTAAAAAAAAAAATTCCTACAATTAACTGATTCTTCAACTTCCGAATGATCTGTCTGTTTCGGTAAAAAAATAGCTCAACACTAAAAATGTTGGCAAGTACTTTACACTGAATTCTGAGAAGGAACAGCGCCCATATACAATATAAAGGTCATAGTTAAATCTACACATTTAAAACTGAATAATATCATACTCTCATACCTTCACATACGTGTATTAGTTTCACTTCCGGTAGCACTAATGCGCGTGTGCATTGAATGTCAAAAGTTGAAGAAACGCCAAGAAGATTATCGCCAGAAGTTTGTTTACAGACTGGAATGAACTGGCGAGATACTGTCGTTATTTTCACCACTGTTATTCATCACATAATCAGAAATTCACCGCAAATATGTATGCATGTTTTTAGTTGCGTGATAACGGAAATTATATATTTTTTTTACATATCTTATTACTAAATTGACTTTATTTATAATATGTAATTTCGATCCGTTTCCTTCTGGTTAAGCCTAGTTCGAAATCGTCTCAACATTATCTCTATGCTACCCTTATATGTTTGTTTTTCGAACTAATTTAAATTTAAAAATAAGTACATGCAAGCATTCCAAAATTAATGATCTTTTGATATCGTATTGTAAATGTAACTTTACCATCTCTCATTTGTATCTTATCTGCCTGTAAATATCTGCTTTACCTACCTCATTTGTATCTTATCTGCCATTTCGGCACATTGAGTAATCGTTAGTCTTAAAAACCAACTCTTTTTTTCAATTCATTGCTATTCATTTTCAATTCGGCATTGAAAGGTTGCTGCTAATGTGGGTGAATACATTATTAATTAAAAATAAAATCTTGATAACAATATCAAATGCAACGAAATGACATTACTTCCCGCTCCACTTAATATAAATTTAATGTTACTTAATAACAAAAATTGTGGCGTTTATTTTACACCAAGTAGTGTATAACATAAAGTAGTGTAAAGAACATAAGAGTAGTGAAACACTAGATCCATGGTTTGTGAATCACTATTTATATACTATACTAAATTGTAAAGTTTGATGACACAAAAGGTGCAATCGGCTATACAACCATAAACATAAAAGACTTTGTCACCTTTTAAGTAAACTCTTTAAGCGGTGCTAAAATCTAAGTCTAAAGAAAAATAAATGAGGAGAATGCACTAAAGATTACTGTGCAATTTATGTTAGAAACAGAACAGTCCTCCCCAGAAAGGGTCTTATTAAAGAGTTACATTGCCGTTAGAGAGTGGCGCACTGTATATGTGTACTATGGTCCGTTATTGGAAGCTTTATTAACAGACACGCATCTTTTATATGCGAAGATAAAATGGACTTTAAAATTAATTAACTCTAAAGGATCTTAAAACATACATCTTCCATCATTTTATCCTCTCATGGAGTACATTATTATTTAAGAGAATGCAGTTAAAATATGTTTAATAAACAATTTCCAGATGATTAAAACAAATCGTGTCTCCATATCGTAATCTTTATCGTATCACGAAAATGTTTAAAAAAAAGATAATGTTGTCGAAAAACTAGAAATAAGGAATATTCTCGGTCCATAGATCATAAATTTTTTTATTGTTTGCCTTTAGTTAGTTTTATTTATGTAATTAATACTCTCTGACTAACAAAGGGTGCAAAAGTGAAGATTTTAAGTTCTAAAATTTTATTCCTAAATAAGTTGGCAATCTATTGACACTCGATTGTAAATCTATATACAATCTATCGAAAAAAGTTTTGGGTTCTTAAATGAAATTTTATTTATTTGGGGACTATTTTATGCCCCATTTATTGTATCTTTTAATATCCTTTTAATAGAAATTTATTGTAATATTTTTGACTAAATGTACATAATTTGGCATATAAATTTTTTATGCATTAGATTTTGGCCTATTCATCTGCCCGAAATTGAATTAATATGTTTTTTTTTTATTTATAATGTGTGAAAACTATTTTGCATAAAAAACGGTATTCATTAACGGTATTTTGTTTATTTTGAAGTAAAAAAATTACAATAGAAAATGTTACAAATATAAGAAATATTTGAAATGTTTATTTAAATTAATAATATAAGAAGAGATACAGAAGAATCATACATGAGAACAATAATATTGTAGAATATCTACCAGTATCATGAGTTTAAAGAAAATTAATAAATATATTTTTTCATGCATACTCAAATAATTTAACACCAAATATATACTAAAATAATTATTCACTACGTAAATATATTTTTTATGCATAAAATGTTAAACGTGTTCGGTCTTTTGAAGTGAACAATTTTGTGGCTGCTTGAACTCTAAGCTCATTAATGCAGAAAACTAGGGTTTTAGAAAAAAACGTGATATATATTATGTAGAGAAAAAACTGTAGTTTGTCTTGTTGATCAAAAATAAATAAATTTTCAAAATTAAAACTATTTTGATTGATCTTCAAGCAAGGTTAGTAAAAAAGTTTTCTAGATTTAAGAAACAACAAAAAAAGAAAATGAAAAAAAAATTATAATATTTGAGTCATTTATGGATTTTACTGGATCTACCTTTAGTGTATATTACTTAAAATAATGATTTCCAAGAACTTAACGCCAATGGTTCATTAAAATTTTCTGTTCGATATCTTTGTGATATTTCAGGAAAATGTTTTTAGAAAATATATAGGCAAATATATTTCCTGAATTCGGCGTTGAAAATAGAAGAAAAAAGATACAAATTATGTGTTTTGAAATAATAAATTATTCAAATATTTAATAATAAATTTGGAGTATAGAAAATAATTCCAGAAATTATTTTATGTGGCTCGGAAGAATAATTGGTAATTATAACAATTACTTTTATTTATTTATATTTGCTATTAATATCGTTGCATAACTTAAGAAATAATATATTCAAAGAGCAACTTTTCAAACATCTATTATTTATGTTGTAAATTAACCTGAAACTATTAAAATTATAAAACTTTCAAACAATTGGTAATATTTTAGGACATTTTAAAGTAGTTTTCCATGATAAATATAAAAATTCGTCATGAAGTACATTAAAATAAATGAAGTACATTAAAATAAAGCGTAAGTAAAAAGATTTTGTTTTCTGTAAATGTGTTATATTTGTAAAACTAAATGTGTGAATTGTTTTTAATCATTTAAATAAAATATTCATCAATTAAATCTGTTTTTAATTTTTATTTAAAAAACGTACACTTTTTTACTATTCTTAAACTAAGCTTACTTTAAATAATTGTAAATCTTTGCGTCAAAATCTCTTGAATTATGGTATTATGAATGGATAAGAAGACAAATATTTTATTTCGAAGATATTTGCCCTTCGAGGGAAAGTAATGCTTAGCTTTATGCTATGATAGGGCCACCCTATAATTAAAGATTCGATTCGATCACATTGAACTATAATTGAGTACCTGTTTATATTTCCAACGTATTAGTTTGCTTTTATTATTTTTTTTTCAATGTTTTTCTCTTCCTGAAATTATAACTTTAGATATTTAACTCATAGTTTTGTGAGTTTTGCCTTCTAGCTAAGTTTACATTCGAACCTGTGATATTTGATTTTAATCAAAAAGATTAAGCTTCCTTTCTGTAGAATATATTTACTTCTACGTCGATTTTTGGGATTTTAGTATATTGTTTTTATCTGGCATTTGTTTCTTGATTGTTACTCATTTTCGGAGGAGTCGGGGTATGGTTGTTTGTCGTGGTACAGGGTATGGCTGATCACAAAACCTGATCCTGATATGACTGCATACTCATAAAGTAGCAAACGTCACAGTTACGAAACAAAAACGTAACATTGAAATATTTCCGTGGTTGAAAAAATGTAACAAAATGTTGCAAGTAACTTCCTTGTTGAATATAAAATCGTTAAAATGTCTGCGTTATTTCAAAAAAAAAAATTATCGTAACATATAACCTAACTATCTTAATTAAACATTTCAGAATTCGCATATTGTCAAAACCTGACTGTTTCTGTGACGGAATCGTTGTCAAAACTAATGAAATACTTTGAAAATTTGCTAATGTTTTAAACGTCAGAACTATTTTTTTCCTGGGAGGGTAAAACACTTTATCTCTTAACGCTTTGCATTACCGTTTATTTTAAATCGTCTGCTCGTAATAAATTACTGACACTAACAGTATTAAAATTGAAATAAAATGCATTAAATAACAAAAGAAAGATAATGATTCCCTTTTTATATTTCTGAACTTTAAACTTTGTTATAAATTAATTTCGGACTTAATTGTTGGTTAACATTTGAACATTTTATATTTGCAACTAATATGTGCGGATATTTAAACCAAATAAAGCAGACAATAATATGGGTCTGTCAGAGTATTAAATAATACGATCTTTTGCTAATGTTAAGTTTCATAATAACGCACCACTTGCTTTTATTAACATATGCAATTAATGGTACTTGTTTTTTTAACATATGTAGAATGTAATCCCAGATGTAGAGTGTTTTAGATCATTTTATTCAAAACAAGACATAGGCGTTATATGGTTCTTCCACCTGAACAGAATAGTCAATCTTTCCTTTATTTTTTCTTCAATAAGAAATTACTTCTCCCTTTTAACGATTTCTTGAATATACGTAGCTTCTTTTTCTTTCGTTCTCGATTCAATTTACCAGTTTTAGTGATGGGAAGATATTTTGTGTTGTGATATTAGCTTTTTTCAGCAATATACTTTTTTTATGCTTTTCTTTCCACCAGTAGTTACGATTCAATCAAGTGGAAAACTAGAGATACAACTACCCCTCCTTAGACTTATCACAGTTTCATTTGCTCCTAAATAAATCTTGCTAAGGAATAAATATTTTTATAACATATCAGGTGATAGGTTAAAAATGTTAATTTAAGTCATCGGACTTAGTTATCGGACTTAGATAGTCATGCAAAAAATATGCCCTATTAGGTTATTTTCCGGTATATGAACTCTGTATTTGGTCTGTCAGAGTACTAAAACTATAAAACAGGAACAATTTGATTAGTTTGCAGACATTAATATATAGTGGACTTATTTTCGGAACCCAAATATTTTATTAACATCACAAATCTTACATTCACTTAATTACGAAAGTAATACAACGTTATTTTCATTCTTTTTTATTTTTATTTGAAAGACAAAACATATACCACATAACTACATACTACATAACTGATTAAAAAAAAAACGTGTAATACTGGTATAAGCAATGAGAAAGCAAAATCATTCAAAAAACAAAACACTTAAACATATTTATAAGAAAACTGTAAAAGAGATATTAAAAATATGCAGGTCTTATTCGTAAAAAATATAGTAAAATCTGTAAAAAAGATTTACTTAAGTAAATTACATAAGTAAGTAGATCACGTAAGTATGACATGAACTCCAAAAAGGTTTTTCCTTTTATTTTCAATGAATTTTTAAATAAAATCATCATTATTTATTTTACCATCAGACTGTTTACCATAAGTTGGAACTTAATCGAATTATGAGGATTTCAACCATAAACCCAAAATAAGAAAATATAAGAATTTGGCAGGATGCAAACGAACGATTCATCAACTTTAAAATGAAAGTATCGATGTGATAATTTAGGGATAAACTTCGATTTAGATAACTTTCAGGTTTACTTGTATGTGTTTTTTTACATATAATGAAATGTAACAAAATATCTGTATACACAACTGGTGACTTTTCAACAGGTGACTTTCTCTCTGGGCATGGAATTAGTACATATAGAACTCTAAAGGTGATCTTCTAGGTATTTCTTTCTATATCACATATCGAAATATTTACTATTTACGAAATAATACTATAACACGTATCGAACGAAAGGTATCTTCATTTGATATTTCTGCATTTCTTTTATTATCCTAGCACCATATTTTTATTTTCTGTATTCATTTTCATTCATTTTTCAATCTAAGTAGTTAAACATCCCTGATGTTTAGTTTGCTTAAGATTTCACTATCATCCTTTCACTATCATTTATTCACAGCGTGTGATTTCGGTTCAAATTTTGCACTAAAAACTATACATTTTTGTTCAAAAAAAATCGATCTATATTTTCTATATATCACAAAATTTAATTCAGAAGTAAGTATGTACATCAAAAAGAATTTTAAGAAAATATCTCAACCGTTTTTTTTTTGTTAGTTAGTTTATACCAATGATTTAAGTGACAATTTACGCGGGACAAAAATATGCAAATAAGGACGCTTAATTGACCCATAATGAAATAAAATTAGTATATCGGTTTGTTAAAATATAGAAACAAAGAAAATGTGTAAATGTATAAGAGATACAAGAATCCGAAAAAAAATTATGAATACTGAAGCAGAAATAATTGTAACAGAAATAATCGTAATAAGTCTAGCTATTTGAAGTATATAAAATGAACAAAATCTAAATTTTGTAATATTCTCACTTTTGGAGGAAAAAGTAAAATAAAATATATAAATTTTAAAAAAATGAAAAAAAATTTAACTTGCAAGTGGGTTTTTAACTGTAATTCTGGAAAAATTATTCAATTGAAAAAGGTTAGAAATAAAAAATAAAAAAAAGAAATAAAAAAAAGAATTAGCTACAAAAGCCGAAGTTGCAAAATATTCAAGTGTTTTATTTGTGATATAAATAATTTTTGATGAAATAAAATCCTTGGCTATCAAAATTCCAGCAATAAATTTTGAACTGCTGGCCCCAATACTTAGTCGGGAATAATAGTTTATTGGCGAATGTATCAATATCTAAGAATTTTGAAATAAATCCATACTATTGGTTCTAACTATATGTATTTACTTTTGGCCAAAACAATTTTTATGGGTTTTTAATTATTTTTGTAAAAAAAATGTTCAGCAACGTTTTTCACAGAAATGTAAAATAAGTAAAGCACACCCTTTATAAATCCAAATTTGCAAGTTATTTATATATATTGTTAAATTGAAGCTATATTGTATTTAGAATAATTATGCTGTGTAAAGATCTACAAAAATATTTCTGAAATCAGCGAATCATACTTATTTTCGGTAAAATTATGTTTTGTAAATACAAAACTATGAATACATTTCACAATCTTAAAAATTTCAATTTCAATGTGTGAGTTAAAGTTTAAACTTAAACTTGATTTTATTTCGTTTCCATACTGTCTCTAAAACATCCCAGAAATTTAATACAAGTTAAGGGATGTGACTACAATGCAAATACAATTGTTGTCAATATTTACCTATTTCAACATGGTTTATTCTTTCTTTCCTTTCAGATAAAAGAAATCTTTCCTTCTTTGTTGAAAATAAATTTATTGAATATTTTGTAGTTATTGGTGTTTTTAAAACAGTTTTTTTTTAAAACAGATTAATTAAAACTTACATGTAAAAATGTAAGTTAGAAGATCTTACATACTAGTACTTTAAAAAAATAATGCACAATAATATTAAATCTTGTTTTCTTTTTTAAATTTAGATATAATTATAAATGATAATATAGATAGAGTTAATAAATTATATAGTTAATATCATTATTAGAAAGTACCAAAAACCACTAAATATGTTACAGTCATTTTAAAAAGTGGTGGTAAATCCAACGTTATATTTCAATCAGTTCGCATTAATCATCAATCATATTTTAAGTTTCAAGTAACTTTAGATATATGTTATTATTTTCCTTTGATACATTTCGGATTTGAATTACAGTATTGTATTTTTAAAAAGCTATATAAAATAGTATTTCTAGGTCTTATCACTGTGAAAAATTCAAGATAAAGTTACAAGAAAAATTACAGGCATTCAGGGTGACAGTAATTTTTACCGTGAAATTTATTTTTACCGTAATATTATTCGGCACAAACAAATTTGATATGCAGAAATTTTTACATTAATGTTTATTAAAAATCACTAAATCACTGTAATTAAACACATATTACTGAAAACATACTGGTTCAAAATTGTGCAGTATGCATTTCATGGTAAAATGGATTTTACGGATGATGTCCCATGGCAGCTAGTACTTTTTACCGCATTTTTAACCAGGATAATTAATAACGTAAGGAACATACAAATACTGTAAAGTAAAACATGTGATGTAACGTCATTAAGTCATAAAACATATAAATTCATTAATTTCTAAGACAAACTTATGATATATTTTATCAGCATTAAAATAAATATGATATTTTCTTAAAAGCTAAGATTGAAATTTATAAAATATATATATAAGTATTTATCTCATTGTAACTTTTCATCATAACTTGGCGATGCTCATTTAAATGTTAAAGTTTCGTGAATCAAATTTTTGTTAACATATGGCAAATATTTTATATATTATTTAATTACTTTGATAAAAGTAAATAACTTAAATATATCAAATCTCAGCGAAACTTTGTAGAAAATAAAAAAAAAGTTTATCATATAATAGCACATTGAATAGCTTTATATTATTTTAATCATTTTGAATTACATTAAGAATTTTTTTATTGACTCTAATATTTGAAACTGTCTTAATTTCAAAAAATAAAATGTTTTGTGATGTCATTAATATTTATGAACAAATATTTGAGTTTTTTATGCATTATATTTTTTAATCATGCATATTTGTTTTTGTACTGGTTGTAAGTGATCATGATTTAAGCGAACAAGATGAATTAAATTAAATTTCTTTTTAAAAATATTATGTATTTTCCTTTCTGGAAAAAATAACGAAAACAAGTGACAAATGACTTGCAATTAAAAGACCATTAGTTGCTTTTTGTTATTTTAGTGGAGAAGCTATTTTTTTAGCTTCTTGATTTGAGATATTAAAATAAATATGTTATTTTTAAATTTGAATTATAGGTTTCTTTTTTACCAATTTCATACAAAAAGTCAGCAGAAATATAGCTATTATTTTCATTTTTATTAGATAACTTGCAAATTTACTTTATCAAATTTATTATAATGAGATATGAATATAAAAATTTTGTCAAAGAATATAAAAGTTCTTTTTATAGATTTCTAGGTTTCGATCAATTCTATAGCTGACTCTTTTAAAATTATTGCAAACGAATTTTTGAAATATATTCTCATATTGAAGTCTTAAAATTTTTCATAGTTTTCGAACTTAAAAATGCAATATGTACTAAGTTACTATATGGGTAGCATATGCAATTTGTTTGAAAATTTTCTTTTTGCCTGGGTATTGTATGAATAATGCATCACTAAGCAAAATATTAATTAAATCCTTTTCCTACACCTCATCATTTTTAATCATTTTTTTTTTTCATTGCAATACATTTTAATATCTTCCAACGGTAGAGTAATATCAAAGTAAATATTTTTATTACATTGCAAACAACAGATGTTTTAGTTATTTTTTATAAACTATTCCTTATGAAACAGTTGCATGAAGAACGTAAGTACTTTTCAGTTTATGTTCAGTTATTCAGTTTATAATTGTGATGATAGAAAACTTTAAAATAACTTTCCGTTGCCTTTTATTGTGGAATGATGCTTCATATATTAATAAAAGTGCTTCAGTTAGTCATAAAAAATATAAGATCCTTCACAGTCATTTTTACTCAATGGAACAAAGTAATGAATATAAACGTCCTTTTAAAAAATTTGTGAATATAGATAGCTTATTTATTTTCAAACATAAGAAATTTAAAAATCTGAACTAGTTACTAGAATGTTTAAACAGAATATGCACACAGAGAAAAGATGGTTAAATTATCGCACATGTTTAGTAATTGCATTTCTGGTAAAAGAAAAGAAAACGAAAGAAAAACAATTATCGGTATTAAAGTCAAAACAATACTGTAATTTTTCTATTTATTCGATAATTTTTTCTTTAGCATAGTTGCAGTTATAGTAATGTATTCAGTATAGTAATTGCAGGTTTTATTACAACACATTTAGTAAAAATGCAAAGCTTAAATGTCAGTTTAATCGAATAAATAGTATCCTTTGCCATGCTCTTAGATAAGCGATAATTAATTACCGTATATGTATATTAAATATTTGATAAAATTACCAAATTTTACCCTATTTACCCTTAAAGAGTATGATGATTAAACAATATTAATTTTACCAAAAGTCAATGCTAAAGCATTTAAAAAAAAACGTAGCTCTTTTGTGTTATCATAAAGCGAGAAGCACAGCAAATTTTACCACACTGTAGTACCTTTCCCCATACCTTTTTCTCCTCAGTGTTTTTCTCCAAGTAAAGGAACGCAAGGCACTGATTTACACTGATCACCGGCTACCGATATTTCACATAGGTTCATCGAATACCGTAAGTATTGCACAAAGGAACAATTATTGAATCCGATATTTTTGTGCGATATTTATTAATTATCTTAATTCCCTTCCTTGTTTTCTCTCGTTTCTTTTTATCCTTTTGCTTCATTTTGCTTACACACACACACACATATATATATATATATATATATATATATATATATATATATATATATATATATATATATATATATATATATATATATATATATATATATATATATATATATAAATATATATATTACAAGGGTTAAATTATATTTTTATATAATTTTATTCCTAACATAAGAACGAAAGGAGTTTTTAAGAAAGATCTGTTTACCAAAGATAACCTTTCTCAATTCAACCGCAAGCGAGATTGAATACCGGCATTTCTGTTAGGAATTCTTAAGACCCGAAGGGAATTATTTGAGCTAAAAAATAACTGTGGATCAGAGATAATCTTCTGAAAAAGGGGACCAATTTGTTACTGTTTCAGCAAGAGAGAATGGTTTTTGGAGAATTAATGTCGTAAATGAAGATTTATAGTTTGCAATTCTATTTTCCGTTCAAAAACCATGCCTAAATTTAAGGAAGACATATCTTTGAATGTCTCCCTATCAAACTTACTGAACATTAGTCCAAAAAATGTTAGCCAACCAATAAAAATGTAATGGCAGCAATGCAAAACGTGATACCATCATTATATTTTCAAATAAAGTTAAATATTTTTGGTCCTAAAAATTTAGGCGATTTCTAATTGAATTCTGGTATTTAATTATATGAATTTACAAAGTTTTTCTTAAAAACAGTCTCGGAGGTAAACAAATGAAATAAGAGACGCACACAAAATTTTTAATTATTATTTTTCGAATATTTTCTCATTATAAACTGACTATATAAACAACAAATATTTAAAATTACAATTGAAATTCACTTTGTTGGAATAATACATAGAAATTTAAATGTGTAAACATCTTGTATACATTCTTTAAGCAATGATATTCATTAAATTGTTAAGCTTCATTGTATGTTTGTTTTAAATTTTATACTTTTATTGAATAAACATTTTTTATATTTGTTTAAATAAAAAGACAAAAATTGCAAATTTAAAATATAAATTAAATATAAATTATGCCAAACTTGTTATACAAATAAAAATATATAAAAATTAATATGGTAATAATATGATATAACTATACTATCCAAAATATTATGAAACAGTTAAATGCAGAATAAAATAACTATAATATGTGTACTTTCTAAAACAATAAGACTTCATACTGATATACTAACAAAATAAAACCTTCAAGCTATAAATAATTACTTTTCAATTATTTTTTGATGGCAAAATAATCATTTTGTAGAGAATTATATAATTGGAAAAATAATAACAATATGTGTAATTATTTCCAATAACAGATGAAGTAACAATTTCATTCCGAATATACTTCCATTAGTTAACATAATTAATCGTTTAATATTCTTTAGGGATCAAATATCTTAATTATTTTCAAATTCGATTATATGCATTCATGTCTTTTGAGACTAAAGCAATGAATCACAGCACCAATTTATTATATCGAATACATTCATTAATTATACGATGGAGATTTGCAGATTATCAAACATAACTCATTCAACAACTCGTTGAACAAACCATCTCTATGCTCAGTGTCAAATTAAATTATTTTAAAAGCGATAGATAGATTTTGCTTAATGTGCTTTCTAAACTTTTTATTTTTAAAAGTAGTAACATTATGCATTGCTTATTAAAGTTAGCTTTTTTATATTTAACTGTTCTAAACTTTAATAATTTAAAAGAATATGTGATCAGACTCACAGATATATTTCAGAAAAAAAAACATATTTCTCCATGCTCTCAGATATAATTCAATCCAAAAATGCAAAAAAAAATTACATTGTTTACAAATGTTTATTTCCTTGAAATTTTTACCTAATTACGCAAATATATTGCTAAATTAAACATTAATATCCTATATATGAGTACAATAATAGTAGGGTCTTATCAGTCCTTTAAAATAAATAAATAAATTTAAAAAACGGTGAGGGAAATTTTTCTACTACACTTCTAAGTGGTAAAAATATGCATTACATCATGCGTCTGATGAAAGGAAAGTAAGGAAGGGGATAAATGTAGAGAGAAATTGCAATTTCGACAAGTTTCAATTCTGTTTCAAGTATATTTTTTATTATTTTATATTACGCTGAACTGATTAAAAATGCTACAGCAAACTGTTGAAATTCGATAAGCAATATTTAATATCGAATATATCAACAAATTTTTTTTTTTTATAATATAATTTAAATTCATGTTAAAATTTCATTTCCTATCCTTCATTTTTTCAGTAATCTATGTTCTCTTATTTTGTAACAAGAAAAAATAAATTTAATGAATTAAAATAAAATAGTTCAAAAAATTATTAAATTGATAAAAACTTGATTAAAAAAATAAAAAAAAACATTATAAAAAATAATAAAAAAATTGGCTGTAAACAGAATTTACAACCAAAAATCTATCTCTTATGCATTATCATCTATGTATTTTGTATTATTTTACATAAAATTTAACAATCATTCCATAGATGGTAACTCCGTTGCAATGTTGTACATTTTGTAATTATTAACCCATTCACCATTCTTTGTAGAAATTAAACTTTGCTTTCATTAGAGCCACGTAATGTAACCCGAAAACAACTTTTAATAAAAAATATTTCTTGCGAAAACAATACTTATCACCAGATTCTAATTCCCAATTACCGATAAGCTTTACGAAGAATATAATTTGATGCTTTGATAAATGGCAAGTGGACTCTACAAAAAAATTCATCCAACACTCATTCTCTTTCTCATCTTCTCGATTCGAACAGTACAAACCTTCCTGTTATCAAAAGATATATTACATTTTCTCTCTTTTATTTCATGTCACGCACCTCAACATAAATACTTTTTGGTGGAATTTACTACAACATTCATTTATATTTCCGGGAAGTTTTTCGATGCAATATTCTTTTACGAACGCTCCGTTGCTTTTGGACTTTCATACTCATTATGTTGCTGTTTCCTTTTGATAATCTTGTTAGCGGACATACTCTTATTTTGACCTTTTTGCGGCTTTTGAACCTTTTAAGAATTTCTATCGTACCCTTTCTGGCTGCAAAGTTTGCTTTTTTTCCTGGTGTTTTTTTTTTTTTTTTTTTTTTTTTTTTGCTACTTAATTTTTTTTTTCTATTTAGATGTGTTTGTTAAGTTTTTACCCTTAATGAGTATTAAAAAAAGAAATCTAAAAGCCTTTGCATTTCCATGTATTCTTTAGATTATTATAAATGACGATTTATAAATTCTTTAGCTATGTTAAAAGATATAAATTAACTATTATATAATACGATGTTTCAAAATATTTTAAATAGGTAAACATTGAATTTTCGCTGTAAAAAATTATTTTATATTAATGTGTATGTTATTAACTTGCTGATAAGATTATTTTTTGAAAACCTCTCAGCAATAAGTAAGCTTTAAATTATGAAATTAAACATTAGATTGGAAAAAAAGATAATTTATGCAAAACAGAGACAAGAAGGAAATGTTAGATCTCTTGTTATATTTTTTAAGTAACCTATAAACAAAACGAATAATAATTTTTTTCTGTGAAATTAGTCTCTCAAAATGAGTACGTTACATGTAAATAAGGCATTAGGTTTGAAAATGCAGTTCACCACATTTTCGCAAAAATTATTACAAATGTCATACATGCTTTTCATTTAAAGGCATAAATTTTCTAAATTATTTTAATGCTTCTGAAAAAAGATCATAGCTATAATTTTTTTTTAAATTTTAAATATTGCTTTTTTTAAAAAAATGTTTTGAATTACAAGTGTATTTCGAGCTATGAAAATTACGAATGAAGTATTTGTTAAAATTGATGAACTAGATCATTTATTTTTCTGGAATTTGAAAACGATAATAAATTACAAAACAATGGGTAATCTAGTTGTGCCTTCGTTATTGTTCTATTTTTTAAGTGATCTAGTTACGTCATCGATGTTTTTCATTTTTTCATTTGTTCTAGAGTATGATGTTTATTATTTGGTAGAACTGTTATATTTCAGATAATTAAAAAGTAGTTAAGTTTTCAACATTAATATTGGAATTTTTTCCAATTGTGCTAGCTTGTGCTTCAATATTTAAGTTGTATTTTTAATCAGTTCTAGTTCGTGTTTTTAACAGTATTAACGCCTTTTCAGGAACAAAAAATAGTGAAAAGCACTTCCCCAGGCACGTAAACTCACTGAATTTATGCACTGAGAAGACAGATTCTAGCACAATCACCGCTTTATATGGTAGTAGTAATTCTGGTCAAAAATTTTATAATTTTTGTTTGTAAAACCAAAACCAAAAAGTGCGGTATTTAAGTCATACATTTAGTAATTGTTCGCTCATATAATAAAGATTTTTTGGAAATTTAGGTTTGAAAAATTCTAATTTTTATTTCTACTTTTTCCGTGAAAAGTAAATTTAAAACTGAAAAAGTAAAACTGAAAAGTAAATTTAAACAAATAAATGGTTTTTATGATCTAAAGTATCATGATAAAATTTCCCACAATTACTAAATTTTATCATGTATTATAAAACAATATTTTATTGTTTTTTTTTAATATCATATCCGCAATATAAAATATCAAAACCACAATATTTTCTTAATCATAACCCCAATATCATAACACTTCGGTAAAGTTTAACGAGCTTTTTGGTGTTCTCATAGAGCCAGAAACGCTGTTTACCATAATCCTTTGTTTTGAGAATTTTTTTATAAATGTAAATACTAAAGAGTAATAATATGAGTAATTACGATTCATAAATATAAGAAATAAAGAGAAATAATAATTCCATAGAGTAATAATAATTCGTAATAATACGAGATGTAATATGAGTTTACCGTGTTGTGATCCCGCCCGTGTGGCTTAGTCCCACTAAAGTAAGAAGGGGTCGTTTCATACAAACTTTGAAAAACTTTTATGATAATACTTATCTTACTTATGATAAAGTTTGATTAATCTTAGTCTTACTCATGATAAATTCATATTCAATGATAATAACTCATATATTCCTAAATTTTCAGGCCATGAAAGGCTAATCGCTAATTTGTGTTCGTACCATTTCTATAAAACGAGAAGCATTATTATTAAATTAGACTACATCTCATTATTGTTCAAATGTGATCATTTTTACCATTTAAAAGAAATATATACATTTAATGAAATGTACTGAGGAAACTAAATTATTTAAAAAAATACTTTTTGCCAAGTTTTGAGTCCTTGAAGAACAAGTAGTATGTAAATGACAGAGCAATACATTTTTTGATAAGAGAACCATGTTCACACTAGCCTTAACTCTAAGAAGTAAAACTTTGAAATATCACATATATATTTCAACGTCAAGTTACGAGTGAGATACGAAAAAAAAATATGGTTGTAAAAAATATGGAGAAGTTTTGAAAAAAAAAACTCGATTTATTCCCATACTTTCATGAAAAGCAGCTTTGAAGAAGGAAGTTTTTGATAAAATATGATTCAACAGTTGCTAAGAAAAGAAATTCTTTCTCGTTTCATTCTCAAACTTTTAAAGAATATGTCACCAGTACGTCATCCAATTTCAAGCTTTAAATACATATTTTTAACATACAGTCTATCAAAACCAAAGATTAGAAGCTAATGCTATTATTAAACGTGGGAAGCTATTAAATTTTTATTTTTTTATTTTTTTTTTTTAACTTTTAGTTTTGACTATATAGAAAACATTCCGATTAAAATTACGATATAAAAATCCGGCAATTTAAGTGCATCATCAGTAAAATCCATTTTTATCGTAAATTCTTATGCCATAATTTTTACAATGATATTTCTTAAATTATAAATATTTAGTAATTAAATGGTAATTAATACAGTAAAAATTACGGTGTTTAGAATTTTTGTTCCGTAGCATGTTCCGGTGAAAAGTACCAGCACCTTGAGTCCCGGTACTCTTTTTCTAACTATTTTAAAGTGTACAATATTTTTTTTTAATTAGTTTTAGCTTTTCGTCCTTTTTACTTAGAGCAAAAGTTTTATTTCACATTGTTGATCAGAATTTAAAATTAATGAATATGAATGTATTTTGTTGAGCTTACAGTCAGCAATATTTTTTCAGTCTTTACTAATTTTTAGTTTGTGTGTAATTTTTAGGTTAATGCTAATCAAATTAAATTATGAGAAGAAAATAATAAAGGAAAACGCTGGATATTTCCTAATAAGTTTATATTAAATATTGTTATTGAATTTAGAGACAGATTGATTTTAGAATATATTAAAACATTTAATTATTATAAAACCATTTGACTGATTTCTTTGCTATTTAGAACTAACTTATCAAACTATACGATAAAATTAGTTTTGGAAAATTTTTAAGTATTCATGTGAAATTCCATCCAAATAAAAAACAATCATTTAACATATTAGTTTTATTTTACGACTTAGTTTAAATTATTCTTTAATTGCTTATTATTAATTCTGAATTTCCTTGAAATAATTTTGAACTGTACAGCAACGTTATTCAAACAATATTTTCTACTTTTGAATTCGTAAGTAAATTAGTATTCTCGTAAAAAAGCTACGATTCTCAAATATATTTGCGTCCTGTTGTCGGTTTACCCCGCAGGTTATGTTGAAGTATATGGATACAGTGATGAAACAAAAAAGCTTCTAACTGAATCGTAAGCCATGTCTCAGTGTTTTACAGTGCATTACATATTCCCAACAACCTAATACTGTAAAGAATTCCTGATCAAAATATCATGAAAAAGTACTGGCACCCTGATTAAAGCATTCGTAAAATCTATTTTTATTGTAAGATTTCATACCGTCGTTTTACAGTGAAATTTAATTAGTTGCAGTAATTCAATGATTTTACAATAAATATTACTGTAAAAATAATGGTATTACAGATATTTTATTCCTTAAAATATTAAAGTAAAAATAAATTCCACAGTGAAAAGTACTGGCTCATTTAGTGCCGCCACTTTTCACAGTAATTTGGTCACTTTTTTGGCAATTTTATGAATTACCAAGACTAATATATTTAGTGAGTTTAAGTAAAGTAAAAATTATATTGTCCAATATTTCTGATAAAAATACGCAACTCGAAAAAATAAAACTGTTATTTATAAAATGGAAGTTTTATTTAATACCAAAAATGTATGTATGATGCTTGTAGATTCTTTTTTATTATATATTTCGAATTTTTTGTTTTGACGTAACCCTTACAAACACAACAATTGAGTATAAACATTTGGAGTAAATAACATACACGAAACAAATGTAGGAGATCTGAATTACTTCCAGGTTCTTCTCATGTATCTCAATAAAAGATTCACTTTTTTCCCAAAAACAGGAAAGAGGAGGAGGAGATTTTTCTGGAGTGACAAATGTCTTCTGCCTGGAAATGAAATATATCGTTTGCATCTGAGGGAGCAAACTTCTTAAGTGACGTCACAACGCGTGTCTAAAATCATGTGGGAAAAGAATAGAGTAGAAGGGACTAACTTTGCCAAAATTCTGGAAAAGAAGAGAAAACTGGAAAAATTGAGATTTAGAATAATGCATTTCCGGCCTAACACAAGTCATTGTTGTATGGACATGATGGATAGTATTTCCACCACCGAAATTCATTTTCTTTATCTTTTTAGAAAAATTTAGACTTAGTTTTTAAAATAAAACTTCTTAGAAATGAAACTAATTTAGATTTTGCGTGACATTTGTATTTTTCTATTATACATGGCTATTATTTACTGTCAGAAATCTAGTATTTTTCTATAGTTAATAAATATTTTATACAAATTTATTTTCTTCTAACTCAGCTACACATTTTGCTGACTTTTACAATGGGACAAATACAGTAATATTTCTCTTTCCTTTTTATTAAACTATTGTTATGTCTATAATGATGGAATCTTTCAGTCAAAATTTGATGTATGAATGTTATAAACTTATGACTAGCTAGAACATTCATATCTGAACAGGTGCTCCAGATAATAAGCTAAATTTCAATTGTTTCCTGAACAATATAATCCTATGACGCAGAATTTTTATTTTCTATATTTTTGCACTTTTTTCACTATTTTGTATAAATTTAAGTCAAAATAGGAGAAAATTATTTGATAATGCTGTATGAATTAGCATATTATACAGCATGAAACTCAGGTGTCTTTTTCTGCGTTAAAGGGAAAATCGTCCAAACATGACTCCCTTCTGAACAGTAAGTTTTCAAATTTTCAGTTAATTATGTATAAAACAACCAGTTATCCATAATTAAAATTTCTTTAATTTACAAAATCAACTATTGATAAGTTTTTGAATGTATATAAATTTTATTTTCAAACTACTTTTTTTGTGGATTTTCTGTTCTAATACATATAGTTCCGGTAACTGAACAGATTTTTTAGTATACTGTAAGGCAGAATATATTTTTGCTTGTAATTATCATCTTTTTTTATTTGCGTTACCAGTGTTATTTTTATATTTTTATGTTGAAATAATAGTGATAATACCCATGAACCAGAGTAATATCGGTTTTACATCAATGCGTATATTTTTTTATTTATTTTTTTTATTTTTTATTTTTTTTAAACGACTTAAAACTCCTCATGCGCCGCAAAGTATAAACATGAGGCTTACAGTTGTAAGTAGAAAACAAAAGAAGAAAAAATTACAAATTTAAATTAAAAACAAAATTCCGCAAGGCAGCAAGACTTTCAATACTTTTGACCAGTTCTGATAAGACAGGAGGCCAACAAATAGAAAGACGCCTCGAAACAGTCTTTAATTTCATTCATTTAAGTCATTAATGCCTATATTTAACCTTTAAATTTTACGAAGCACTAGTGAAAATTGCTCAAAACTGAAACGTCGAATTATAGCAAATAATTATTACCCAAAACCTAACATTTATGCACAAATATACGAAAAGAACTTTGTTTCCTTTACGAATATTTCCTATAAATCAATTTGAAGTCAAAAATACGTATATTTTACTTTTATATTTTACGAAGCATTCGTAAAATTTACGTAAAGCTGAAACGTCAAATTATAGAAAAAAATGATTACCCAAAAAACGTAAAATTCATATAAAATTATCCGTAAATAATAATGAAATTTGTAAATAAATTTGTTTATTTTACAAGTATTTTATTAACCACTTTTTACTTGGCAAAAATGAGTACGTTATTCATGCAGAGTTTTTACATGAACAATGCATCAAAATTTAACAAAATATTACCTTAACAATACGTCAACATTTACGTAAGTTGAAACGTCAAAAAAAAAACGAAAAATGTACGTAAAATTTAAAGTAAACAGATTCATTTCATTTACGAATATTTTAACCAACCACTTCTTACTAGGTAAAAATAAGTACGAAATTTTTACATAAAATGTACTTCAGCAATACATCAAAATTTACGTAATTTGAAGCGGCAAATTATAACAAAAATGATTATCCAAAAAACGGAAAATGTACTTAAAATTCACGAATCATTTAAGTTATAAATATTTTACTAACCACTTACTAGGTAAGAAAAGAGTAAGTTATTTTTTACATATTATTTATGTCAGCGGTGCATCAAAATATACTCAAGTTGAAACGACAAATTATGGCGAAAAGTCGTTTTCAAAAAAACAGAAAATTTACGTAAATAATGTTTTTTCTTAAATTCTAAATTTCTGTCTTAATTTATAAACTTAAATTTTCTTTAAGTTCTTTTTTACGTTTATTTTACTAAAAAAATTCACTAGGTATAAATAAGCACGTTATTTTTATTCATTATTTTCGTCAGCAGTACTCTTTCATAATACTAAAACGTTGTTTTAAATCAATACGGAAAATCTACGTACAATATTAACACATAAAAGCTACCTTTTTGTGTACATGTTAATAAAAGTTCTTCAAAAAGTAAAAAATGTTTATGTTATTCTTACAGACTATTTAGGACATAAACTTTACGTAAAATAGCAATTAGCATATAAAGATTTTTTTTTTCATTTATACCTTACAAAAACTTTTTACTAAGTAAATACATTTACTATAGTAGATCTTTATAACGCAAACCTCGAAATCTTGGGCTTTGCGTTTTATGGAATTTTATGTAGTGCGAATTGTATTTTTAAACTTAGCATCTAAATAAGGCAATATTAGAGGGGAACAGATCTAACTTAAAATAATTTAAAATATGTTTTAGTTACAAATACCTAAAAAGGCCAAATATGCATTTAAGTAATCATTATTTATAGAAAAAAAACTGAAATTTACTGTAGCATTAGAACAAGTAACCAACAATAATTTTGGTTTATTTAGCTTTAAAATTTAAACCTCTTATCGCGTAATAGAAATTGTTGTTAGTTATTGATTGGTATATAACGGCTCATAAAGCTAGAATGTATTTTATTTTTTCATAACCGTCGATGAACAGCCGACCCAATTTTCAGTTTACTACTACCAATTTTCAAATCTGTAGCCTTGTAATTATGAACCCAATCAAGAAGACAAAGGAACTCTTGCATCAAGTATTGGACAAAATTTTGCCTTCGTGGAGGACTTTTTGATGGAATTAACCCACCTTTGCGTTACATTAAGAGGAAAACCACAAAAAGCTTCGTCATTTGCAGAAAGGGGATTCTAACCCGTGATCCGTCTAATACTGAGGATATTTTACGTAAGTACTGTGGTCGATGCAAGCCGGATGCAGAATTCGTTTTGACTAGCCATTCCTGGGATTCGAACCCAGTGCAGGAAGGCGAACGCTGAGCCACCCCTGCTCTAGCTGTAGTGGATTTGATTTTATTTTATAACCGTCGTTGTACAGCCGACCCAATTTCATGGGTTTACGACTACTAATGCTCAACTCCGTAGCCTTGTAATTTTGAACCAATCCAGTAGACAAGGAAACTCCTGGATCAGTACCCCCAGAGGTATTAATTTGTTATGGGAACATAGAGGACTTTGAGACTCGACGGATTTTACGTGCATCAGTCCCCATTTACTACACAGGGAGTCTTTGGTCGGCGAGGATCGAACCCACGACCTCTTGGACATGAGCCCAGCGCCCTATTGACCAGGCTATCCCGGTCCTAGCTGTAGTGGATCGTGGAGAATTAAGTTATATATGATATATTGTTCATTTTTGTTAAGAATAAAATTTTTTAAAAGGAATTGAACGAATAATATCAGTGCCAAGCGAAATATAAAGATTAAGGTAAACAAAACCAGCTTGTCAGATAAAACTAAAAATGATGAATTTTAATGTAATGGAAGTCAACCCTTTTGTTAAAGCAGCCAATATAATTCTTGGCTACCCTTACGGCCAATGTAATGATTAGAGCCCGAATTTTGATGACCTAAAAAATCTCAATTAATGCCCTTAAATAGTGCAAAAAATGAACTTTAAAAGTGCAAAAAATGCCCTTAAAAAGTGCAAAAAATGTCCTTAAAATGCGAAAAATGCGCTAAAAATGCCTTATGACGATAAAGTAAACGATAACTAAAACAATTCTTTACTCTTTAAAATTATTATGAGTCATTTCAAAAAATATAAAGCAATGCAGTACTTGTTCTACGTTCAGTTTCAGTACGTTAAGTTTGAAAAATATGTTTTATATCCGAAAATAACAAAAAAAAAAAACAACAAAAAAAATATATTGACTCCAAAGCATTTTCATTTTGTATAGAAACTTTAATGAATATAACAACTTCCATCTCATAATATTACTAAATATCAGAATTACATTGGATTATTAATTTTTTTTAATATTTTGAAATGTAAACGAGCGTCTCTTGTCTGAAAGTTAATTTTTATACCTGGGGAAACTTCTTTCAACGTCTACTGATGTTATTGGTGCGTACTTGAAAAAGACGGTCTCACTTACTGACAATTCTTCTTCAATTTGAAAAGATGTTGCTTCCCCTGTTAATATCCTAGAGATTTTCTTCCTTGTTTGGAAGTCAGTGAATGAAAAATGATAAAAAATATAAAAAAAAATTGGAAAAAATTAACAAACAATTTAAAAAATGCTTTAAAATGCAAAATATGCCCAAACATTTAAAGAAAAATACCCTATAAATCTAAAAAAATGCTCTAAAGGACAAAAAATGTTCAAAAATGCAAATGTCATCAAAATCCGGGCCTTAGTAATGATTAATAATAAATAATAAATCATTAAAAAATTATTTCAAATTATAAACATAATGATAATCATAATAATTAAAAATATATTGAGGAAACTCATCTTCAAATTTTTCTGTCATTTTCATTTGTTTCATCTTAGTGTAGATTTGTGCATGAGATTTTTTGCACATATCTATGCACAACAAATTTGCTTGAACTATAGGAGCTCGATTGCTCTAAAAGATTAATGTCAAAATAAATACAACTTTGAAAACAGTTCCAATTTAAAAACACAAAAATTACAATTATTAATACAAGTTATAATTAATTAAAAAAAAATTAAAGTTTTGAATTAAAATTACATAATGATATCCTCTCAATGGCTATTATATACAACTAAAATGATTGTTTTGCTATGCGTCATTACCGACATCTTCGATAAAATGTAAGTTTGAACCCTAACTTCTTGTTCAAAAATCCTTACAAATTACTATATTCATACCAAAAAACTAAAACTAAATTGAGTACTTTAAATCTTGTAATCAATGTTGTAATTGACAACCCTATTTTACAAAGTAACTCAAATGAAATATTATCAAGAAAATAATTTATCAAATTTCACATAAACATATTTTAGATTTAACCATGTTAAGTGTAATTTAATATTTAATATGTAACATTAATCTTATCATTAACATTCCAGAACGAACATTTATTTCAAATACAATATTGGGTTGACCGTTTTGCATCATCATTAGATAATATGACGTACATAATAAAGTTCTATGTATACCACAAATTTGTCACATTTAAATTAACAAATTAGTTTTTTCACTTTTTCACTTGTATATCAAATTTTCGATGCAAAATTCATTTAAGTTTGTTAAGTATTATTTTTTATTCATATTCAATTCAAAAATCAAACAGAAACATTTCCGAATTTTAATTTCTATTCTAAAACTCAATTTATACACAAAACTTCTTTTCGATTAATGGAACTTTGAATATATTAAAAAATCGATATTACAAATAGCTGATTACTAGCTTTTTTACTGTTTACTATATGAAATTTCCCATATTTCTGATTCTGCCTCGAATAAATGTAATAAAAATCAATAGAGATTCTTCACTTTAATGTATGCCACAGATACCAATTTTGGAAAATGTATGAACAGTAGTGCTCGCAACCGAAAAGCTTGATTTGACAGAATTAATATAATAGTAATGTCACATGACATTTATAATGAGTTATATGATTGGTTGGTTGAATTTTAATTACGTTATAAGGAGAGAAAGCCGGACTATAATAAGATCAAGGTAGATATCTGTTTAGACTGGTCTAGATAGAGAATTATCTTAACCTAATTGAAACTCACATTTTAATACGGACCTAATTTCTAAAATATTTAAGTTCGGATGTTATTAAAGGAAATTTACATTTTAAATTGAAATCAGGCATCAAAGGTGACTCCAAATTCTGTTCAAGTAATCAAAAGCTTGTTGATATTATTCTAGCATTGACTCAATGATTCTTTTGCTAGTTTTAAGCATGTTTTTAATACAATAAAAACAGGCGTAACGGTCATAAATAATTTCTCAGTTGGGATAATAATAATATTTATATATCTTTCCTTAAAGAAATTAATTTAAAAAAAATTAATTTAAAAAAAATTAAATATATACTAAATATTAAACCACGTACTAATCAAATTTTTAAATCCCTGGAAATAAGTGTTTGCATTTTCAATTAGCTACCAACAAATCCAAAGCTAAATTAATGGTGAGAAAATAATCAAAGGACCAAATTTTGTTTATAAATTGTTCATGAAATAAGACTTTCTTGTTTACTAAAAGTCTTTGCAGTAATTTAATGATAAAAAAAAAGTTTTTTTTTCTTTTTTTTGAAAATTAATTTTAAAAATACAATCAAACCACGTTATAAATACATTCTTGAAATTTTCAATAATGATGTGTAATAATTACACAAGTAAATAAAGCTCAAGCTCTCAAGTAAAATAATAAATTTAAAAAATTATACTCGACAAAAAACTTGTACTCGGCAAAACTAATTATATATAATACGGCATTGTTTCCTCTATTTTGATATAAAACAACTCGTTTGTGCATTTTATCCTAAAATTTAAGCTTAAAAAATGAAAAAAAAAATTTATACAAGTGTGTAGATTCATTTTAAATTTTTTCTTTGCTTCGATTGCCCCTAGGTGTTTTATAAATGCTTCAAAATTTAAAAATCTTCACTCTGCTTTAATTTTGAAAAAAAGCAGAATTAAAAAATATATGTTTTAAAATTGCTTTGAATAAAAAATAAAGTTTTAAAGTGATTTTTTAAAATCGCGAACCTTAACTTTATTGTCAATGACACAAACAATGATCTTCATCCTTCTAATAAAGATTTTAAAAAAATAAATAAGTATTTGCGTTCTTAGATTACTTTTTAAAATTAATATGTGTATATAAAAAAGTATTTAAATTAAAAGAAAAACAGATTAAAATTTAAATATGTCAGCTCTTATCAATTAAGAAACCTCTTACAGTGTCACTATTAAAGCTGAAATAAACACACAATAAGGACATCACATGTAAAGTACTGACCTCTTTAGAATCTTTAAAAATATTTTGAGTTTTTAAAAACTGCTCAATGTTGCAACCAGAGTTATCGAGGAAATAGAGAGAAATCTCATTCTTTTGTTAACATTTGAGGAATGAATATGGTGAATTGATGATGAGCACCAGCGTAATATTATTTTAGAATTAAAATTAGCTTCCATATAGAATAAAAAGTAGTTTATATATCCTGCAATCTGTATTAACTAATTTTTACAATAATATAAAGCGTCGTGAAAATACAGAATCAATTCTCACTATTTTCACTCATAGTTATTAGTTTCATTTTATCATTATGCATTAAATTTGCTTAATAATTACGCCATTAGTTACTTATATGCTTTGATATCACAAGCGTTTTATTACCGTTAACATTTTCGCGTCAATTAGAGCCATTTTAATGGAATTCATACCTTGCCATTGCCACCGGCAAGAAACAAATTCAACCATTTTCCGTTGTTGTGTTAGTGATATATAGCTATAGGTTTTTGGATAGTTAATGCCGTAACTTATTTACAGTTCAGAGAATCGAAATTAGAGACTACATATTCTTACCTTAATAATAAATAAAACAAATATGCTATATAAAAAACTCTCTTTTTATTCTGAGCCTAATAAAAATTATGAATAATAAATTTCTCTTTTTATTTTCAAGTTTTATATACAATTAATTATCAATGATCTAAGATTGCATAGAATGATAAATGAGCTTAAAAAAGTGAATATGTTGTATTGATTCATGTATAGTATTATTTCAAACAGTAGTAATTGATTATTAAATTAATTATGAAACTTCGTATTTCATTTTATTACAGTCTATGTGCTGTTTTTTATGCCCAATCAAACTTTTTTTTAAATTTAATTATATTTTAATTAAATTTAATTTATTTTAGTTAATTATCTTCTGTTTAATAAAAACACGATTTAACACATTGACCGAGAAATTTACAGAATATGAAAAAGTAAAAAGGAAAAAAAAAAAGATAAAGCTTTATAAAATATATTTCTATTACTTTAATAGATCAGTACATTTTTAAAAGTATTTTTTTTAATGAAAATTGAATATTTATTTTTTAAACCCGAAAATATATTTCTTACAAGAAAAAGAAACAGGATACATTCAAGAATTATGAAAAGCATTCTTATTGTAAAAAAAATAACCTGATCGGGGTTTCCCGTTTAAGAATAATATTTTATTCACCAAATAATATAATAAAAAAGTTATGAAATTTAAGGATCATCAGCTTCGAAAATTTGCCGAGTCTACTTAAGGATAATAATAAATTGTCCAATTTATGTGAAAAAGCATGTCAGAAAACTTTTAAGAGTCAGCTTGTTAGAGCTTTAAATAAAGAAAAAGATTGTTGAAAATCCTAGAAAAGATAGTTACAGGGAAAATATATTTTAAGTTACTGAGATCTCATAAAACTTTTACGTTGGGCTATAATAACAATGGTACTGACGCATTCCGCTTTTAGTATTTCTTGGTAAAATATTGTATCAAAAATATCAATTGGTTTTAGAAAATAAACCAAATATTAAATTAAAAGAGTCACAAATTGTGTACAATAAACTGATAACAATATTAGTTAGTGTTTTCCGTCCTACGCAAAAAATCTCTCTGCAGTATAATGAATTTTATTATGTCAGAAAACTTCAGGAATATTATAAAATTTTATATCTAAATGTATCTAAAATTATTTCCAAGATTGTTTTTATAATTTTTTTTTCAATTTTATTGAAATATGAATTTCGTGAAGGTGCTTTTGGATATGCGCTCTTATGATTTACGCTTCAGGGAACGTGAAACCATTATTAAAAAAAAATCGTAAAATAAAAAAAAAGTCTTAAATGCGCTTTAGTTAAGGTTCTATGCCATTTAACTAGTTTTTCTTACCTGTAACTACTTGTCGGGCAGTATTGGACTTTTGAAGAAGTATTTATTTATTTATTTTTTTTTTTTTTGAGAAATTACATTTATCTTAAAAGTTTTTGTCATATTATGATACAAAGGTAGCCTGAAGGACAATTCATGCATTGAAATATATAAAGAACAGCAAAAAACGTTTTAAACTATTTACCAATACATGCAGTATAAGGATACTACAATGTTATGCAGTATGATGTTATGCTTTGTTTATACAATATCTACATTTAGTGCAATTACCAAAGGTAGCGTAATTTTGTTGCAATTGGTGATACACCAACTTTATGGCAACGAATTACCATTTCGATATTTAACGGGATTAGATAAACCCATATCTGTTTGTTGTATGCAGAATGTACCACTTATTAAATATGATTTAAATAAAGACCAAAAATATTTCTTAAATATTTCTATTTATGATTAGCGGTGTCTGCTCGTTTTGTGTAAGATCATCTGGCACACTGTCAAACGGAATATTTAAAAACATTTATTTTGTTCATTATTTTTGTTCATTACTTCATTATTTGCCTCCGGTTGGTTTTTCACCCAGTGAAAGTTATCATACAAAGATCATCAAAAATTCTTTATTCAGCAGTACGTAAATTGGGAAACGACATATGTCATATGATGTTCTATTGCGTGATTTACCATGTGTCAGCGATCCTGTCATTCAGAAGAATACTTATCCAGAATATATTTTGCGGCAATGCGGACGATTACAGTTATTGGTAGCTAGACTACTGTAATGTATGAAGACTCAAAAATGAAAACTTAAAACTTTTACTGTAAAAAGCTCCGGATCATATTGCGGTAAAATGTACCGGCACTGAAGGTGCCGGTACTTCTTACCGTGAAATCTATTTTTATGGTAACATGTCAGAGAACAGAAAAATCTGATGTATAGTATTTTCTTAAATTGTTTCTGAAACACTCTAAGGAATTATACGTTACTGTATAATGTATTGTATGTAACAGCGGAGGCCAAGCTCTTTAATAGCCGAGACATTTTTCAAAATTTGAAATTTTTCGCTAGCCGCAATTAAATACGCGTGTAAAAGGTATGCAAAAAAGTTATTAAATTTTTTTTCTAACAGAAATTATATTTATTGAAAACATATAAATAAAAGTACAAAGTATGTGTATTGAATTTTAATATTAAAAATTAAACACATTTATTTTACTTCTCTTGACGATTCTTTAAAATTTGGTGAATAATTGGTAACAGCACTTCTCAGTAATTCTTTGAGATGCTGGTTAGTTAATACTGATTGGTGTTTGGATTTCACGAATTTTAAAGTGGAATAAAATGATTTACATAAGTAAGTTGTTCCGAATATTGAAATATTTAGACAAGCAGCCTTTTTTAATTCAGGATACTTCGATTCTGGTACAAATTTCCAAAATTCAGTAATCGAACTCGACTTATATTTAAATTGTAGAGCTTTATCGTCTTGCATCACTATTAGTTCTAATTCCTCAGATGCTTTTTGGGTCATAATTATATTGGGAATGGAAAATTCACCTTGAATTATGGTAATTTCAAATGGGTTCAGAACAATATTAAAATATAATAGCAAAAAAATGAAAAGGGAACTCAGGTACATTTATCGAGAGCCACAAATAATCCTTCAAAGAGCCACCCCTGGTATATAATGTATTATATTATTATGCAAAAATGAATTTTCACGAAAAAATGAATTTTACAAATGATGCAATCAAAGTGCCAGTACTTTATACAGTATCCTGAATCTGTATAAAGTACTGGCACGGTAGCACTTCTAGTACTGGCACGGTAGCAGTACTGGCACACTATACACGGTAGCACTTCTAAAAACTTTTAAATAAAAACATTTAAGAAAAATCTGAAAAATTCCCTAAAATAGAAAAAAAAATTCCCTATGAAAAAAATGCGAAACTCGGGCCTTAATTATGACGGGCTATTGATTGATTTTCAGCAAAAGTATATTGCTTTATAAACATGGATGTTATTATTGAATTATTATATTTTATGAACAAAACTGCAGCTTATCTGCTTGTTTTCTTCCATCGAAATATTTTGTTGACACTGAGTCATTGAGAATTTCGCTTGCAGCATATCTTCCTGTCTTCCATAATTAAGTGTGTAGATTGATACATGGCAAAGTGAAGTCTAAAGTAACTAAAAATGAATAAAATATAATATTTTTACCGTCCTGGGGCAAAAATATAACGAAAAACTATCGCTTAAACTTCCTTCAAAAAATAATGAGATACGATGAAACATGATGCGAGAATTTAAAAAAAAATTCAAAGAAGAAGAGAGAATAAAGTATGAAAATACTAGAAAAAGACGAATTTATCTAACAAGTAATCAGTTTCGTTGGAAATAGAAATTCAATTCCAGGAAAATGTAACAGGTTTCAATATAAAATGCTTTTAAGCATTTTAAATTCGACGCCACACCACTACAGCTTTTGAAGTTGATGGATTTTGAAATAACACTAAATGTATTTCAGCGCTGAAGTGCATTTATTGTTAATTCCGTCAATGAATTCTTTAAAAGGATAGTCGTTTGTTGAATAAAATTATAAAATATTCATCTATGAGAACGCACACTTTTTTGAAACTATGGTTTATTTTTTCAAACATTGCATATAAAATATGACGACGAAAAATAAGAAAGAAGCTCTTAAGGGCTCGAAGATATTTTCAGATATATTAAAGGATTATTTGATAAGAAATTTGTTTTGAGTTCATTTTTGTAGAAACTTTTTAAGCATAGTATTAAATTTCTGAATCAGCTTTTAATATATGGAAAGTTTTTTGTTATTGTTTTTAACTAAACTGTAACCTTAGAAATTAAGTTTAAAATGATTTACTTTAAATATGCACTTAAAATAGCCAATTTTCTACGGCAAAGTACATAGAGAATAATAACTTAGATATGCCTTTAGATGACAGCCGCATTGAAGAGGAAAACAGTAATTTATTGAGTAGATTTCATGTTAGATAATTAAAAATATATATATAATGTTGTTGAAAACAATTAATATTACAATTAAAAAATGAATTTTCTAAACTTTAAAAGGAAATTTCTGTTGAAATGAAATTATTTTTTTTTCATAAATAATTCAATATGAAAAAAGAAATAAAAATATTGGCCATGACAAATTAGACATAACATATATTCTCTCATTTAATTGATATAATTTATGTTTCATCAACTCTCTTTAACTATATTTTAAGGATCTTTCTCATTAATCACCTTTGGGCAGAAGTACTTAATAATATAAAAGGATCATATTTCCTTAACAATTACATTTACTTAAATATTTCAAGCTGCTAAAGATAAGGATTTAAAATTTATTGTAATGCTTGGACTTCGAAAAATATTTTTTAGTAATTCCCTACCACAACAATATTTGTTTTATTCCTTTTAAAGCTAATATTAAGTTAAAAAATTTTCATAGTAAATAACTATGTATTTATTGACAAGAACGCGTAACTTCTCTAGATGAACATACTTGTTTTTCGATAAATTTTAACCCTCGATACTTAGGTAAATCTTTTCTAGAGAGATAAGAATTAAGAACATCGAATTACGAATTTAACTAAGAGTTTTGACTTACTTTTATTGCAAGAGGATAAATATTACCCAATTTGTAATGGTTCATTGTAAAAATATCCCTTAAACTTATTTTATATTCAATTTTTAATATTTTTATTACTTAAAAAAATTGTAAAACTGCATTGATTTTTGATAGTTCAATAGAATAAATATTTCAAAAAATTATTTTTGAAATATTTTTATCATAAACTAATAATTTGAATTCATTCAGTAGTGTATTTTTGGATTACAATAATACATTGTAATTTTAATGTTAAATGTTCGAAAATCTTTTTTATTCTAAATATGTCCAATTATACGTATTAAAATAAAATAAAAAAGATTTTGCGCATGAAATTTTTAAGTAAAAGATGGATAATCTATTCAAATCATATCAGCAGTCAAACTACTTTAGAAAGTTTTTAGAGGTTCTCTTTCATAACATAATTGTGTTATATTAGACACGTATTATATACTGTATAGCATATTAGTGTTTTACAGTTTTTCGTAAAGCAATGAGCACGATTATTGACTCGATAATTATTATTATTTTTCTCTTTCTAAAAGTAAAATTGATTATTTTTTAAATGCAATAATAATATATGCTCATTTATACAATTCGACTACTTTATAGCTTTGGCAAAGGTAAGCACATTATAAGTTTTAAGTTAACGAACAAAGGCACCTTATGATTTACTATGTCTATTTTCCTTTTTTGACCCTGATAGCAAAGCTAAGTAACTATTCTCCTCAATAATATTTGCATCTGCTGAACCTAAATTTTAAAATGTAATTATTTTAGTTAAATTATTTCCACATACATTTCTCGGAAATAATTACTTATTTTCCAAAAACATCATCAAGTTTTTTCAAAAACATCTCAAAATATGTTTGATCTTACGTCAAACATATTTTGCTATGTTTACTGTATTTTGCTAACATAAAATGCAATTTTACTTAAATTTTATATAACGTCAATGTTATGAGTTCAATCTGCCAAACCAATTTAAGTAACAATCGATAAGTAAGTTACTAAGATCGAAATATTGCATTTCTAGTCGTCTTACATATATTACATAAGAGAGTAAATACTGTAAGCAGAATTAAACGAAATAAAACTAACTAATAGTTATACAAAATGCAATAACTTTAGAATGCAATTTTTAATGAATGTTGTTGATGTATTAGCTGTTGACTTTTAAAAAAATTGTAGAAACATCTCGTGATAAATATTTATTTTATTTTATGACAGCTGTTTTATTGTATTGTATTTAATTTATAAAATAATATGAATTTTATTTTTTAAAAGAATTCATTTAGTTGCAAAAAACTTTTATCATAACTGAAAACTTTTAATAATTATTTTTGATGTATTGAGGCCCTAGTAAATTGAAGAATTTTGTTTAGGAACGGGTAATGAAAAATATTTATTTTATATAATAGAATTAATTTTATATCCTTATATTTATTTCAACGCATAAAACAGTTTTTTTTTTTTAATTTCCCAAGAGTAATGACGTAGTTTACAATTGTTTAATAATTGTTTTCGGAGTAAGGAAATTGGTAAATTCGAGATGTATTGTTAAAACAACTAATTTACGTTTTGCATAGCAGTTTCTGTTCACTTTTAATCTCTATGATTATTCGCATTTCAGTAAACATCATTTGCGATTTCTTATGAAAATTTAGATTGATACGAGATTCTTCTATTTTAAAAAAATTAAAAGTATTTATAGATTCACGCAGTACTACCTACTTATGCATTGATACATAATTCATATTATTAAGTGCTTAAATAATTTATTAAATTATCTTACCCCATTCTTTGCATTAAAATTATTCAGGTTAATTTTAAATAATTATCTTTTTTTCAGTTGCCTATTAAAATAAATTATATTAAAAGAAGCAAGCAGTCTCAGAAATCATTTTTATGGATTTCAGTTGTTTGTTAAAATAATTTTGTTCCCTTATAAAATCATTATAATTAATGAACAAAGTTAGAAAAATTGCAATCATAAAATGTAAGACTGATAACATTGGTAGTTTAAAGAAATAATATCTTTAATTAAAAATATGTAATAAATTATTTCTAAAAAAACAAACGAAAATAAATAAGAATAATACAATTTCAATATCATTTTACTGATCACACTTTAGCATTGTATAATTAGAGAAATAAATTAAATACGTTATAAACTATTACTTCTTTTGCTACAGATTCAGTTAATCGGAAAGCAATGGATTTTAACCAGAAGATATAATTAATTGGTTGCGAAAGAGATTTTTTTTAATTCCCTTATTACAAAGAAAGTAAAAAAAGTGGAAAAAAATTTTTTAATTAGAAACTTTTGGGGATTACAGTAGTACACATTAGTTTTTATTGATATTAAATCACATTGTTTATTAACAAATTTAAGCCAGCTTGACTTGAATATAATTCTCAAATAGAAGTCTCTACTAAAATATTTAGGACTTAATTATATAAAAATATTAAATCAGTTTTGAAAATTCTTTATTTTACAGATTATTAACTGAAAGTTCATGAAAATGATTTTTTAATGAATCCGAATTTAAATATATCAACATTTGGTTTTCATAAACGAAAAACTTTTCTCAATAAACTGTGCAATTTTTCCAAAGATAATCTGGCACTGCACTGGTGTCCAATTTCTTATTAACTTGTTTCTGAATACTGTTTTGATATCCCGTAGAATGGCTAAATAGGAAGGTTTTCGAGCTTTTAAAATTCAATGAAACATTGTTTCTTTAATCTAGTGAATTTAAATATATAGGCAGCTGAGCCGACTTTTTGAAAAAAATTCACTCAAAGATTTATATTCTAGAATTTCGAGGCATGTTAAAATGATATAAGTTCTGAAATTTCACTACATATATTATAACGCTGGTGAGAAAAAATTCACATTTAAGCATTTATTTAACTACAATAATTAGGTTGTGAGGTTTATCAATAAAAACATTTTTTTGCTCTTAAAGCCCACAAAAAATTTTATATGATAATTTAAGCCCTTTTTCAGTTAAAAGTTTAAAAACGTTATGTATGACAAGGGTATGCATAAATGCTACTACAATTTTATAGGGAAGTTAGAATTGAAACTGAATAGGAGCCATGCCAGGGAATGTCGTTGTACATGGCTAGGTGCACTCCCCTATAATGACCTATTCAATAGCACACAAAGAAACAGAAACAGTTCTTATCAGGAAGAAGCCCTTGTGGCGTATGACAATATTTCTGATAAGAGTCGTAGTGGCTCAAGGGATATAGCGTTTGCCTCGTAGTGAGGTGAACTGGGTTCAAATCCCAGCCATGGTTTGTCGATACGAATTCCGCACCTTACTCCCACCGACCACAGTGCTGTCGGAAAATATCCTCATTAGTAGACGGATTATGGGTTAGAGTCCCCTTGGAGTTAGGAAAACCGAAGAGGTTTAAGTGCTTTTCCTCTCCTTGAAAACCTTGCTGGTTAGTTCCATCAAAACGCCCTCCGCGAAGGAAAATTTCTCTCAACACTTAATCAAGGAGTTCCCGTGTCTTCTGCTTAGGGTTCAAAATTACAATGTTATGGAGTTGAGCATTAGTAGTCATGAGCCCAAAAATTTGGTCCGCTGTTTAAAGACGAAGGAAAAAATAAAATATTTCTGATCATGTATTCCTATGCTATTTTATTTCAGATAGGCCGTAACTTCTCAAGAAGTTCATTGCAACATTTATGTGAACCGCCGTTATGTATAACGTTCTTAAACTAGTACATTTTGAAATGATTAAAATATTATAGCTTGAAAAAAAAAAAGATTGCAAATTTGAAATCAGAGCCCTGAAAATATTCCAGATTAGTTAAAAAAAAATCTTATGCAACAAAAAAACACAACCAAAACACGTTAACCAGTGTAATTATAGTATAGAATTGAAGCAGTTTAAAGCATAAATTTTTTTAGAACAGTTGTTTTGGAATCGAAGCAGCTTAAAGTACACTATTTCTTTGCTGTAGAATAAAATAAAAATTGAAATTTTTAGCTATTATACTTCTCTAAATACTTTATTTTTTAAAACAAGTATATAACCATAACTAAAAACGTAAAGAGTTTTGTTTTCCTGTATTAATTATACAGTTAAAAACATTTTCGAAACAGAAAATAACAACAGATAGCTGCCTATGTTAATAACAAAGGAAATTTTTATCTCATATTTTATTTTGAGTATGGATTCCTGATCATTTGATTTCTTTTAAAAGTTTTTTCTTTGTTTAGTACATTTCCTGACCAAGACGAGCCCTGTTTTTTAAATAAACAACATTCTGTATTTTTAAAAATCTTAAATTTGCTTTTTTCGGCGCTTTCCTTTGATTGTAATGGAACACATTATCGCAATGAAAAAACTGCCTCTAGAATATTTGCATTTCTTTTTTAAAGATCAACCCTATTATTGAAAATAAGGAATCTTTTTTTTTTAATTTTTTTCCTTTTGAATTTATGTTTCTTTGTATAAAGTACAAAAATAGTAGCTTTCAGAACTTTTATAAGAACAATTTTGAGTTGTTTAATAATGTTTATCAAAATAAAGAATATTTCAAAAAATTTTTAAAACATTTTTTTAGAATTTGGTTTTTGCATGCATGTAAAAATAACAAGACTTTTCAGATCAAAATAATTTAATACTTTCAGAAAAATTGTTTTCAGAACTGCCTTTAGTTTTGTGTATTTATTTTTAATAGAAATTTCAATAACATCTGTCTCAGTAGATTTTTTTTATCATAATTTTTTTTTGTTTTAACCGCGTTTCGTTTAAATTTTATCTACTTGCAGTCCGTTGTGGATATTTCTAAAATAGTTATGTCAGATTTTAGCTTATGATTTCAGTAATTTTTATTTTTATTTTATCTAGTATCTTTAAAGGCATCATTTATGGCATCAAAGTCTCCATCTAAAGGCATGTATGAATGTGTGTATGTGGGTTTTCTTTATAGACTCCTAAACCATCCAACCAAAATTGATGAAACTTGACATACAGATATTTTGAAGCATAGAAAAAAGAAAGGTCACTGTCGACATAAGAACATTTTACGACGAACCGTTCCAGCGGGATGAGCAAAATGCAAAGAGAATTTTTCTGATTGGTTAAACGATAGCCATTGTTTTAAATTAAACGATAGAAGATTCAATTTTTCACTTATTTTAAAAATAACATCAGGAATAATTTCTAGCTTATACACATAATTTGATCAAAAAAATAGTTTTTAAATATTTAACTATTTCATATTAGCTATGTCAGATAAATTGAATGAACAACATTACGTGGTAGCACATGTAGTCCACGTCACTAAATTTATACTTTTATACTGCTGTATAGTGGGAGCAATACTGTCAGTCATTATGAAGCAAACAAGTTCACTAGTTAAATAGTTTGAAGCCCATATAGATACTTAAAGTTATTGATATGGGTAATTGTGCAGAGATGATTTGGGCAAACAATTTTTAAAAAAAGACTTTCTAATGTCAGGATTTCCATCAGAACACGAAAGAAAGACGAAATGTGTTATAAATTGCAGAAGATATAACTGGAAGTGGAGGACTCTTATGTGAGGAAAATACTCATTTATTTTTATAATTTATTGTATTTTACTTTATATATATATATATATATATATATATATATATATATATATACAATTTTTAATATTTGTGTGGTAGGGTAAAACAACCAGTGAAAGAACACATTCCAGTGAATGAACATTTCATAGATATTTTTTAAAAATAAGATTTTAAACGTTTGACTTAGATTGATTAGCAACAGTAGTTTACTACCTAACAATAGGAAGTCATATAACAATACATTGCTTGTTACTTGGTCATATAGTCTTATCTGGAAATTTTTTTGAATTTGATAGTATCTGTTCAACACCTTGTTTCTTTGACAAAATTATAAGGTCGCAGTGTTTATAGTTATCCGTTTAAAAGGCAATTAATTCTATATAATAGTTATATTTTTCTCGCTGGAAAAAAGAGAATTCAAAATATGGCTATTGAAGTTACGTTTTATTCATATTAAGCATCATAACATAGTCAAGTGCTGTGATTAGGGGGTGTTCATTAACTGTATTATCAAACGATGGAAAACCAATGAATGAGAAAGTGTTCCTTTACAGAGATTTTTCCAAGTTAATGAAAATGAAAGAAAAATCTAATTTTACTGTGCCTTTAGTCATATTATACATCAAAGCTAAGTTTAAAATACGAAAAAACAACTTCAAACCAGCGAAGGAACAGGCGTGTTTCTTTACTGGGAATAGATTTACCAGTGAATGAACGGTATGTGTGGAATATGGTTTAACATGGCTTTAACATAATTAGTAGTTCTGCAATATAGAGGGCACTTAAAATTCTGTTAAATGTTGTATGAATAATTCCTAAAATAATTTCATTCAAAATGCTAATTTAATTGCTAAATTCATGGAAATAATTACAATTACAATTTATATGTTATTTATCTTTATAAATGTAGGGGTTAGTTACATCATTCGTTAGACAGCTTAATAAACTATGTTTACTGATTGAAAACTAAATAAATATAATAATAAAAAATAGATATTTTCTTTGCTGGCTTTTGTGCTAAAAATTAACTAAATTATTATCCTATTGCGGTCTTCAACGTCATGACGAAAACGCATAAGAAAAATCCATCTAAACCCAGGATCCAAGTAAAAAATCCAGGTGAAAGCTGGGTGATTTTTTTAAGACGACATCCACTGATTACTCAGAGCAATGCGAAGATAATTTCAAAAGGAAAAACTTACCTTACAGAGAATAATATCCGAGAGGGGTTTGAAGAACTTTAGAGGAATCTTAAGGAAGTAAGTAGCTGCTCATTTTTAGAAAGTGATTGTCTCTACAATGCGAAGAAAACAAGAGTTGAATACTGCCCTTACACGGGAAAATTCTTTGACCCTAAAAATTATAAGGATTTATGTTATATAGTTCCCTGTAAAGAAAATGAAAGAACAGCAGTTTGGGCCAACATTGCAGCTAGTGGAAATAAAGTACCTCCATTGGTAGTTTTTCTTTACTGAAATTTTCCTCGAGGTATTACAGAGACAGTTCCAGCTATGTATTTCATTGGAAAGAGTGATTCATGAAGTGAATCGATGACCACAGGAAAATTTTACAAATATATTGAAATGATTCTACCCATGGCTAATTGAAAATGCTATCAAACTCCCTAATTTGCTTCTTCTGAATGGGCATAAATCTCGTATCAATTTGAAACTGAGTTTTGTTTATCAAAACAAATGCTCTGGTTTAGCTTTCTACCTAATTCTACTAATGCACCCCAGCCTTGTGATGTAGGCGTATTTCGAGCTTTGAGAGATTCATGGAAATCTCCCGTTAGATCTTGGAAACAAAGGAATTGCTAAACAATGCAAAGAGGGAATTTTACACCCATTTTTAAATAAGGTTTTGAGGCATCAACTGATGAAGTTAAAATGTTT